>MU673911.1:74488-106278 GCA_026770625.1 Nicotiana glauca | reverse complement strand
TTCGGCCCGTTCCAAAATAAACACACACAGACAGATAAACAGTCAGGAAGTCAACGTAGAGCAAATATCCAGGAAGAAGTCAATTCTCTTTTATTAATTTAAGAAAACAAAGCTTAAGTCTTTAGAAAATCCAATTATTAATTTGATGTGATTTAAGAAATCTAAGCCATCATGGATTTCACAATTAATCCACATAAATCATGCTTTTGGGTCCTAAACTACCCGGACAATAGCATATAGTAGCTACCCACGGACTCTCGTCACCTCGTGCGCACGTAGCCCCTACAACTAGGAGCACATAATCATTTTATCTCACCTATGGGGTAATTTCCCCATCACAGAATTAGAAAGGAGACTCACCTCGCTCCGAAGACTCGAAATCGGCATTCTACATCCTTGCGAAGGCTTGAACCAACGTACAACGCACCCAAACTAGACAATGAACGACAAACTAATGAGAATATACTCAAATACTTATTAACAATTCATATTATACGAATTCCCAACATTATTTAGTGAAATGACCAAAATGCCCTCAGGCCCACGTGCCCGGAATCCAAATTTTCTCGAAGGTAAAGATTACCAATGACCTTAGGGTCTCAAACATATAATTTTATCCTAATTCCATACTCAAAATCGTGGCCAAAATTCAAGATTATAATTTTCTAGGTTTTTCCACCAAAACCCATTATTTACACTAATTCCATTCTTAATCTCATACATAATCAATGTATTTAACTCATAATAGGTGGGGATAACATACCTTATCATTGATGACAAAACTCTCTTCTTGAAGCTCTCCAAAATCACCCCCCGAGGCAGGAAAATGTGATGAGAAATGATCCAAAATCAGATTTTAAGACATTCTGCCCCAGTCACTTTTCAGTTTTGCGGTCCTGGGACCGCTTCTGCGGTCCCGCTTATGCGGACAAAAATCCGCTTCTGCGGTCCCTAAGCTCCAGCCAAATTTCTACTTCAGCGGCAACCAAACCGCATCAGCGGTTCCGCTTGAGCAGTCCAAAAATCGCTTCTGCGGCTCCTCCTCAAGCCGACCTTTTTCTATTTTTGTGATCATCTCCTCGCTTTTGCGGGGCCGCTTTTGCGGTCCCATTTTTGCGGAAGCGGAAATACCAGATACCAGCAACTCAGCCCTTCCAAAATATCAAATTTTGATCCGTTAACCACCCGAAATCCACCCGAGGCCCCCGGGACCCCAACCAAACATACCAACCAATCCCAAAACACATTCCGGACTTGCTCGAGGCTTCAAATCACATCAAACAATGCTAAAATCATGAATTACACCCCAAATTCAAACTTTATGAATTTTGAAGTTTCAACTTCTATTTCCGATGTTTAAACCTATCAAATCACGTCCGATTGACGTCAAATTTTGCACACAAGTCATATTTGACATTACGGACCTACTCCAACTTCCAGAATTTGATTCCGACCCCGATATCAAATAGTCAACTCCCCGGCCAAACTTTCCAAAACCTTCAACTTTCTATCTTTAGCCAAATGGTTTCAAAATGGTCTACGGACCTCCGCATTCACTTCCGATCGCGCCCCCCAACTCCAGAATTACTATACGGAGCTATTCACAGTCTCGAAATCCCAAATGGACTTTGATAACACTAGAATGCTCACCAAGCCAAACTTATGAAATTTCTTCTAAAATGCCAACTTCCACAATAGGCGCCAAAACGCTCCGGGGTTATTCAAAACCCAATCCGGGCATACGCCCAAGTCCGAAATCATCATATGAACCTTCCTGGACTACCAGATCCCGATTCCAAGATTTTTAACTATAAATTCCAATCCTAGCTAATTCTTTCAACTTTAAGCTTCCGAAATGAGAATTCTCTTCCCAAATCAACTCCGAATTTCCCGAAATCAAATTCTGACAATTATTGCCTCGATTTGCATGCGCAATCCGGGTGCGTAGCCAAAATATTTCTATGTTGAAATATGTGAATTCTTTGAAAATTTAAAGAATTTTGATATTAATATGATTATAGTTGACTTTGGTCAACATTTTTGGTAAACAGACCCGGACCAGAGATTGGACGGTCCCGGAAGGTCCTTAGAAAAATATGGGACTTGGGCATGTGCCCTGAGTCGAAATCCAAGGTCTAGAACCTGAGTAAAAGAATTTTTCTGTTAAATTATTTTTCTGAAATTATTAAGGAAAATGGAAAGGAAAATTGATTAAAAGACTATGGTATCGGGATCGTATTTTTGTTTCGACACCCGGTACAAGTCTTATATATTGTTTAAGCGCTTTCTGAAAAGTTTGGTCGAAATCGGACGTCGTTTGACGTGTTTTGGACTATAAGTTCCAAGTTTGAAAGTTTATAAAGTTTAAAATGAAAATCATGAGTTTTGAGGCTTGATTTTATGTAAATGATGTTAGTTTGGCAATTTGATCGCGCGAACAAGTTCGTATGATATTTTTGAGTCAGTGTGCATATTTGGTTTGGAGCCCCGAGGTCTCTGGAGTGTTTCGGAGGTGTGTCGGGGTGGTTTTTCACTTAAAAACATAGCAGGTTTTTCCTTCAGCTATTGCAGGCCAGGTTGTTCTTCGCGTTCGCGGCCGCCCTTACGCGATCGCGATGCTGGCCTGGTCCCCTTCTACGCATTCGCGAACCTATTCCCGTTTTCTCGTAACTTCAGTTCCACCTTCTTCGCGTTTGCGTTAGAGTCCACGCGTTCGTGTAGACCAATTTTTGGACCCCCAGCCTTTTCCTCTTCGTGTTCGCATCCTCCGATGAACATTTTTGCCCAGGGAATTTTTAAGACTAAAAACAGAACTAGTGACGGGAATTCTTCACTTTTTATCACGATCCCTCTTCTCTCCTAAGCCCTAGGAAGCCATTAAAGCCCCCAAGCTTCAAGACCACTTGAGTAAGTAATTTACCACTTACTTCCTTTACTTTTCCATTATTAACTAGCAAGTTTCTAAGCCTAAATCATGAAGTTAAGGTAGAAATTATGGGTTTTGGGCAAAGTCAGGGTTTTGAGAATTTTGGGTAATTCAACCCCAATTTGGGGTCGAATCTTAAAACAAATTGTATCTTTGGACTCTTAGGGTTATGGGTGATTGAGTTTTGGTTCGAGCCTCGAGTTTGGACCATGTAGGCCCGGTGTCTAGTTTTGGGATTTTTGGAATAATGCTAGAAAATTCATATCTAGGCTATGGGTTGTTACTATTGAGTCTTTATTGATATTATTAAATTGATTATACCAAGATATCACTGAATTGGAGGTTGAATCACGAGGTAATTAAATAGTTTAGGATTAAGCAGATTTCAAGGCTTTGAGGTAAGTGTTTGGTCTAACCCTAGCTTGAGGGAATATGAGTTGAGTCTTGTTGCTAATTGCTATGTGATCGAATAAGATATATAGGCATGGTGACGAGTATCTATACATTGGTGTCTAGCATGACCGTGAGTCCTTATAATGTGATTATCATGACCTGGCTGTGAATTCCATGTTATTGGAGGACATATATATATTGTGAATAACGTGTGAACAGTAAATGATCATTAAATTCTTTGTAGCGTTGGCTTAGAATAGTAAAGTGAATTATAAGATAAGTAAAGTAAGGAAAGAAAAAAAAAGAAACGTTGTTGATTATTCCCTTGCCGGGATGATTGAACTATTAATGTATTCTCCCTTGCAGGGATGATTAACTATTAATTGTGCTCCCTTGCCGGGATGATTGAACGATTAATTGTTCTCCCTTGCCGGGATGATTGAACTGTTAATTGTACTTCCTTGCCGGGATATTTGCTATGTATTTGTCTGTTGTGTGTCCCTTCATTGTGACTGTTGCTTGGGGACTTAGACTGTTAAATGATATTGAGGAGCGGGTTGCGCGCCGCAACAATGACAAATGAAATTGAGGAGCGGGTTGCGTGCCGCAACAATGACAAATGATACTAAGGAGCAGGTTGCGTGCCGCAGCAATGATAAATGATAAATAATGTGGGTCGGGTTGCACGCTGCAATAGTTGTTGATATCTGTGGTTATTCTGAATATTGAATTCTTGTTTTCATTATGGACTTTAAGTTGTTTGGTTGTTACTCTGGATTACTGCTAATTGTATTTCTCCATAGCATGTTTCCCCCTCCCATGTTGTTAATTACTTGGTATTCGATTTTCGTTGTATATTTATAACTGCACAGGTTTATGTGGTGTCCAGTATAGCCTCGTCACTACTTCGCCGGGGTTAGGCCACTTACCAGCACATGGGGTCGGTTGTGCTGATACTACACTTCTGTGCATTTTTGCACTGGTCCAGGTTTTGAGCAGCAACAACAGCAGTAATTCGGGAGCAGGATTTTATTATCATGAGACAAAGGTAGCCTTTTAGGCGTCCGCAGGCCCGACATCTCTTCTTATATTTTTTATTTATACTGTTGCCTTATTGTTTCGAGATAGACATCTGTTATAATTCTTTCAAACCTTTATATGTAGTTTATTCTTAGTGGTTCGTGAGTATGTGACACCAAATCTTGGGTAGAGAATATTGTTGAGCATTTCGTATTTATTTCAGACTTATGAAATTAGACTATCGCAGTTATTGTTGTTATTATTAATGATGCTATAAATTGACAACACAATGGTTTTACTAATGGAAACGGTAAGTATGTTAGCTTTCCTAGCTACCACGAGTAGGCGCCATCACGATCCCGAAGGTGGGAAATCCGGGTCGTGACATTCCGTGCTTCCGAGGCCTTGAAAACCTCACTTTTAGTTGCTGTGATTTGCGTGCACAGTCCGGGCGCGCAGCTGAAAAGTTTTTATGTTGAAATATATGAATTATGTGAAAAATTTGAATAATTTTGATATTAATATGATTAAAGTTGACTTTGGTCAACATTTTTGGTAAATGGACCCAGACCCGGACCCGTGATTTGACGATCTCGGGTGGTCCGTAGAAAAATATGGGACTTGGGCGTATACCCGGAATTGAATTCCGAGGTACCAGGCCCGAGAAATGATTTTTTTTGTGAAATTGTTTTCTGAAATTATTAAGGGAAAATGGAAATGGAAATGAGTTAGAAAATATAGGTACCGGGCTCGTATTTTGGTTCCGACGCTCGGTACAGTTCTTAAATATGCGTTAAGCGCCTTATGTGAAATTTGGTCAAGATCGGATGTCGTTTAACGTGTTTCAGACCTAAGTAGCTAAAGTTGGAAGTTTATGAACTTTGAAATGAAAATCATGAGTTTTGGGGTTTGATTCTTTGATTTTGATGTTATTATGGCGATTTTATCGCACGGATGAGTCCGTAGAATGTTTTTGGAGTTATGTGTATGTTTGGTTTGGAGCCCGAGGTCTCCGGTGAGTTTTGAGTAAGCCCCGGGAGGCCTTAGGCTTAAAAGTATCAGATGTTGTAGTGTTGCAGGCCCCAACACGGCCATAGTCATTTTCGCGTAGTCCGCATTGGAAGCCACGCGGCCGCGGTGCATTTCAGCGCGGTTCGCGTGGCCAGGTTCAGAGAGGCCATTGGGTCCATTCAACCAGCGCGGTCGCACACCAAATCAGTGCGGTCAGCGCTGGGTAGGTTCAGAGAGTCATTTTTGTTTCCCTTCCTCGGTGCGGCCGCGGGATATTTTTGTGTGGTCTGTGCCTGTTCTTCAGTAAAGTATATAAATTCGAGATTTTCAGTCATTTTACATTTTTTTTCAAAAACTAAAACATAAAGGGCGATTTTCCAAATGATTCTTCTTCTTCAAAATGATTGTTAAGTGATTTCTAACTTATTTTCTTTACTCCTTATCATCTTTAAACATAGTTTCAACTTCAACACAAAGATTTTAACGGGGGAATTTGGGAATTTTGGGTAGAACTAGCGATTCTAAATTTGGGGGTTTTAGACCTCAATTTGAGGTCTGATTTCAAAATAACTTGTATATCTGGGTTTATGGGGGAATGGGTAATCGGGTTTTAGTTCGAACCTCGGGTTTTGACCACATGGGCCCGAGGGCATTTTGGGAATTTTAACAAAAATTTGGAAAATTCTCTTTCATGCTTTTCAAATTGATTCAAGTAGCATTGGTTAATATATTCAAGTAATTTATGATTAGATTCGAGCGGATTGGTGGTGAATTCGAGGGGTAAAGCTATACTAGATGAGTGAGTCGAGTTGGAGCATTTGAGGTAAGTGTTTGTTCTAACTTTGGCTTGAGGGATTAGGATTAGTGTGTTATTTGCTACTTGATAAATATAGAGTACGGTGTATAGGCATGGTGACGGTTATCTATGCACCGGAGTCTAGCATGACCTTGAGTCTTATATGTGCTGGATTCAGATTAAATGGTACATATTTCTTGCTTGGGTTGATAAGCATAATATAATGTGAATAGTTGAGGATGGTTTGTGATTGGTTTGGCTTTTTGGAGCATTAGCTCGGATTAGAAATTGTTACTCGAGGAACAGGTGATTATAAATGGATCGCGTAGCGATTAGTCCCCTTGCCGGGACGTATGTACTTATTGTACTCTCCCTTGCCGGGTTGATTGAATTGTTATTGGTATTCCCTTGCTAAGATTTTCTGGTAATTGTTGTTACTCCCCTCGCACTTGAGTTGCGTACGTTGTTTGGGTGAGTTCTTGGTATTGATTGTTGAGGATCGGGTTGCACGCCGCAACGGTATTGATTGTTGAGGATCGGGTTGCACGCTGCAACGGTATTGATTGTTGAGGATTGGGTTGCACGCCGTAACGGTATTGATTGTTGAGGATCGGGTTGCACTCCGCAACGGTGATATCTGTTGAGGATCGGGTTTCACGCCACAACAGAGTATAGGCGGAGTGTATTGTGTTCATATGTAGAGACTTCCTATGCCTTTTCTTATTAGTTGTTATTGTTCAGCTTCACTTCTTTACCGATGATTTCCGTATTTAGATTGTAGTACCCCCCCCCCCAGCATGTTTCCCCCCCTCTTTAACTATTTAAATTAGTATATTTCATGTTATTGTATATATATATGTACAGGTTATTTGTGGTAGGTCCTCTCTAGCCACGTCACTACCTCGGCGGGGTTAGGCCAGGCACTTACCAGCACATGGGGTTGGTTGTGCTGATGCTACACTCTGTGCATCTCTTTTGCACAGATCAGGACGTAGCTTTCGGACCGCATCGGTATTAGATCGGGAGTAGACCTTCAGTCCAAGGACTCTTGAGGTAGCCTTGCTGTCATCCGCAGGCCGGAGTCCCTTCCCTTTTTATTCAGTTTGTTAACTCTTGTATTGAAACAGACTGTTATGATTTCTTTTAGACGTTGTATTTAGTAAATCTTCGAATGTTTGTGAGTTAGTGACACGAGGTTCTGGGTAGAGATATGTTCAAACTTCCAAAATTTCTAGGTTTATTTTATTAAGCTTAAAGTCTTCCGCACTTATTTAATTGTTTTCAGTACTTTATATTGTTGAGATTGGTTAGAGAATATCTAAAGTTTGGCGGGCCTAGCTCCGTTAGTAGGTGCCATCACGATGCCAATCCGGGTCGTGACAAGTTTGTGTCAGAGCTCTAGGTTGCATAGGTCTCGCTACACACGGACAAACTAGGTAGAGTCTGAGGGATCGGTATAGAGATGTATGTACTTATCTCACAGAGGCTACGGAGTTAGGAAAAGTTTCACATTTGTTCTTTCTTGTCATGCGGTTCTGTTTATCAAAGCTAATTGAATTTCTAATCTTGTCTTCCCATGAGTGGCGATGTCACGTACCTCTTCTTTAGCCGAACAACGGCACAGGCCGGTGATAGATCAACTACACATTCAGAAGTTTTGCAGAGGTCGGATAGGTTTCACCAAACTCTTCGCTACCATCTTCAGCAGTTCATCTTTTGAGGACCCACGAGATTTTCTTGACCGTTGCGATGAGGTATTGCAGAACGTGAGAATAGTCGAAAGCGAGAGGGTTGATTTTGTTGTTCTTCGGATAACAAATACAGGCTGTGGAAAGATAATGTATTTACCAAGCCAGTTGTGGTTCCGACGGGAGATGCAAATGTATCAAGAGATCACCTAATGAATCGTATGGTGGTTCAATGGACCTTGACGTCTGATTGATTTATTTGAGTTAAGAAGGACAAATATTGTGGATTATCGGATGTTGTGACTTTGGCTTAGCATCTAATGGGGAATTCCACTATCAGTGAATGGATCGTATGTTCATTTCTTATGTCAGTTTTGGCTTGGAATGTATATACATGGCATGGAAAGGTTTCCCAATAATTTATACATATTTAAGGATTGGTACTTTTCAGGGGGTAAGGTTGGAACTTTTGGTAAGTCTGCCTCCTTAATAATCCAACACTTTAGTGTCAAGAGAGTTAGGGAAACAACTTTAAGTTTACAAAAGGTCTATTCAGTGTGGCACTCACGATTGCGGATTTGGGATGCTTTGGAGGAAATATAGTGGTAGAAGACCTTCCTGAATATGTGGTTCGTGCCACGATTTATCTGTATGGAGTTTTACCTTTATGATCGTTATGTGTAAATGGGGGTAAGAATCGCCCCAAAAGAACAATGAAGAGTATATGAATAAATGGGGTAGCTCAGCAGTGTTAAGCCAGCATAGCAAAAGAGGAAATTGGTCGTCGATGTTTGTGACAAGCCTACGAAGAGGGCAGACCGGCCAATGCAACACTACCTACTCAGCTTACATGACCATCCAGTGGTAGTGGTGAGGATGTTAGAGGTGGAGGTGAGAATCCTAGAGGTGGAGACCCAACCGTTGATATAATTTCAATGGTATGGCTGAGGTCACTACACCAGATGGTGTCATCACATGTACAATTCTGATCGTTATAAAAAGGATATTTTTCCTTAATTTGATTTGGTTTTGAAAAATTGAGGCGAGTCCTCTTAATATGCTTCACTCGTGAGCGAGCTTCGTAATCCTCAAATCTACTTATGTGAATACTCACGTTGGCTATTATATGGAGATTGTTATCTCTCTCATTATGCGTTGTCCACTAAGAATATCCACGAGGCTAAGAGTGACTTTCTATTACATACTACAGTGGGTTTTGATGTAATTTTAGGATAATTAATTTCAATCATCAATTATACGCCCTATTGGTATGAGGATTCACTATATGTTGTCATTTTCATTGACGAAATTATTGAAAAGAAGAAAGATGAAAATTTTCAGTTGGCACAATGTTCAAGTACTTGTGATTCAAGAGTTAAGGACGAGATCCTCAAATTTTTATATAATGTCAAATATTTTTAACTGAGCTACAAGCTGAGGTGGATGTTATATAAGGACAAGGTCCTGGTGGTGAAAAGTTTATGTGTTTAAAATTCTCCTTTTATGAAATTAAAATTTTTGTACTATATTTTAAATGGGAGTCATAACTCTTAGTCTTATTTGACAATTCTTGTATAATTTCTATTCATATTTAGCCATTTCTGTTTTTGATATATACTTTATGTTGCGTTGTAAGGTTGTGAAAATATTGCTAGGAGTTGTTTTGGTATCACACTGACAGGTGGATAGACCCAATTACAAGGGAGACTCTGCCGAAGTTTCTGAAAAACATGAGAGTTAGGAAAATTTGGAATATTGAGATGTGCAAATAAAGAGATAAGTTACATTATGAGTTCCTAAACATGTCTTTTGGGCTAACAAATGCCCCAGCAGCTCTTATGGATTTGATGAACCAAGTGTTCATGCCTTATTTAGACTTACTCGTGATAGTCTTCATTGAGGACATATGGATATACTCCCACAGCCATGAGGAGCATGAGCAGCATCGCAAAATCACTCTTTAGACTCTGAAAATAGTCAACTATATGGAAATTTTCAAAGTGTAATTTCTGGTTGAGTTCAGTAGCATTTCTGGGTCATATTGTATCAGTAGAGGGTATTCAGGTTGATCCGAAGAAGATTGAGATAGTCAGGAACTGGCCTAGACCAATATTCGCCACAGAGATCCGGAGTTTCTTGGGATTAGCAGGTTATTATCGGCGGTTTGTGGAGGGGTTTTCATCTATTGCGACCCCGATGACCAGATTGACCCAGAAAGGTGTCCAGTTCGAATGGTCAGATGAATGTGAGGCGAGCTTTCAGAAGCTCAGGACAGCCTTGACCATATCACCGGTGTTGGTTTTGCCCACAGTTTCGGGACCTTATGCTGTCTATTGTGATGCTTCCAGTATTAGACTTTGTGCAGTGTTGATGCAGAATGGCAAGGTCATTGCCTATACTTTGAGGCAGTTGAAAATCCATGAAAAGAACTATCCAGTACAATATCTAGAGTTGGCGGCGATTGTTCATGCATTAAAGATTTGGAGGCATTATCTGTATGGCGTGGCATGTGAAGTATTCACCGATCACAAGAGCCTTCAGTACCTGTTTAAACAGAAAGAGTTGAATTTGAGGCAGAGAAGGTGGTTGGAATTGTTGAAGGATTATGATATTACCATCTTATATAAACCGGGAAAAGCAAATGTGGTGGCCGATGATTTGAGCATGAAGTCAGCCAGTATGGGCAGTCTTGCTTGTATTCCGGTCAGTCAATGCCGCTTGCTATGGATGTTCAGCTTTAGCCAACCGATTTGTGAGATTGGATATTTCTGAGACTAGTCGAGTGCTAGCTTGCACGGTCCCTCTCTCTTCATTATTTGAGCGTATCCGCGATCGGCAGATTGATGATCGCCATTTATGTATCCTTAAAGACACGGTTCAACGAGGAGGTGCCAAGCAGGTCACTTAGATGTTGATGGAGTTTTGAGATTGCAAGGGCGAATTTGTGTGCCAGATGTTGATGGTCTTCGAGAATTGATTTTAGAAGATGCTCACAGCTCCCGGTATTCTATTCATCCAGGTGCAGCAAAGATGTACCAGGATTTGCGGCAACATTATTTGTGGCGTAGAATTAAAAAGGATATTGTGTCATATGTAGCGCGATGTTTGAATTGTGAATAGGTTAAATATGAGCATCAGAGACCTGGTGGTTTATTTTAGAGAATTTAGCTTCCTGAGTAGAAGTGGGAGCGGATCACTATGGATTTCGTTACTGGACTTCCGATGACCCGGAAGAAGTTTGATGCTAATTCGGTCATTGTTGATAGGCTGACCAAGTCAGCGCACTTCATTCCAGTAGCAGTCTCCTATTCATCCGATAGGTTAGTGGAGATTTATATCCAGGAAATTGTTCGCCTTAACGGTGTACCGGTATCTATCATTTTAGATCGAGGTACGCAGTTTACCTCACGTTTCTGGAAATCAGTTCAGCGAGAGTTAGGCACCCAGGTGCAGTTGAGCAGGACATTTCATCCTCTGACGGAAGGTCAGTCCGAGAGGACTATTCAAATTTTAGAAGATATGCTCTCAGCCTGTGTTATCGATTTTGGAGGTTCGTGGGATCAGTTCCTGCCTTTGGTAGAGTTTGCTTATAATAACAGCTATCAATCGAGCATTTAGATGGCTCCTTATGAAGTCTTGTATGGTAAGCGGTGTCGTTCTCCGGTTAGATGGTTTGAGCCGGGAGAGGCTCGGTTGTTGGGTACAGATTTAGAGCCTGTTTGTACGGGCTTAAAAGTTGGTCAAACCATCTTTTAAGCAATTTTAACTTCTGGTAGTGTTTGACAACTAGACAAATGGCTTAAAAAAAGCTAAAATCTGCTTAAAAAAAATCCAAAACCAACAAGTTGGGTAAACCCAACTTTTTCTAAATTGGCTTAAAAGCTATGTTGCTTTGACTAAGGACATTACATTCTTATCCATTATAATTTTTCTTAATCTCGAAATTACCACTCAGTACACAATTTGCAATTGTTGTCGACCTCTTCCTGCCAAAATTGCAGCATCTACTTTCTTCATTTTACTTTTTTTCCTTTACCATTCTTCTCCAAATTAACGATTTGCTTGCTCTCATTTTTTTGTTTTTTTATTAATTTTCTTTAAAATATTAATAATTATTTTCGTTTGCTTTCTGCAAACTGAGATTGTTTGTTTGCTTTCTCCATACTACTTTTAGTTTTATAAACGGAAAGTAAATTAAAATATTAATTATTATGTATTTTTATTATTTAAAATAAAATATTATAGTAATAAGCTTCTTTATAGGTTTAACAACTTTAAGGATATTTCAGTAATTTAAAAAAAATGCTTACTAACACTTGTTTACCAAACACTTCAATAGCTTTTTTTCAGATTCAGCGCTTTTATCTAAACACGTAACAGCTTATTTATAAAACCAGCTCCAACACTTAAAAAGTTCTTTTAAGCACTTGTACTTAAAAGCTACTTTTTTTAAGCCAATCCAAACGGGATCTTAGTTCAGGAGGCCTTAGATAAGGTCAAGATCATTCAGGATAGGTTTCACATAACTTAGTCCAAGAAAAAGAGCTATGTAGATCGTAAGGTTCGAGATATAGCTTTCACAGTTGGTGAGCGAGTATTGCTCTGAGTGTCGCCTATGAAGGACGTTATGAGATTTGGGAAGAAGGGCAAACTTAGCCCTAGGTTTATTGGCCCATTCTAGATTCTAGATCGTGTGGGAAAGGTGGCTTATAAACTTGCTTTGCCACCTAATTTGTCAGATGTGCACCCAGTGTTTCATGTATCCTTGCTCCGGAAGTATCACGGCGATCCATCGCACGTGTTAGATTTCAGCACTGTCCAATTGGACAAGGATCTATCTTATGAGGAGGAACCGGTAGCTATTCTAGACAGGCAGGTTCAACAGTTGAGGTTGAAGAGTTTCCCTTCTGTGCGAGTTCAGTGGAGAGGTCAGCCTCCTGAGGCATCGACCTGGGTGTCCGAGTATGATATGCAGAGCCGTTATCCTTATCTATTCCTTGACTCAGGTATTTATTTCTTTTGTCCGTTTGAGGACGAACGATTTTTTTAGAGGTGGAGAATGTGACGACCCAAAGGGTCATCACTTGTTTTCTTAGTTATTCCGTGCTTCCGAGGCCTTGAAAACCTCACTTTTAGTTGCCTCGATTTACGTGCGTAGTCCGGGCGCGCAGCCGAAAAGTTTTTATGTTGAAATATCTGAATTATGTGAAAAATTTGAAGAATTTTGATATTAATATGATTAAAGTTGACTTTGGTCAATATTTTTGGTAAACGGACGCGGGCCCGTGATTTGACGGTCTTGGGAGGTCCGTAAAAAAAATATGGGACTTGGGCATATGCCCCGAATTGAATTCCGAGGTCCCAGGCCCGAGAAATGATTTTTTTTGTGAAATTATTTTCTGAAATTATTTAGGGAAAATGGAAATGGAAATGAGTTAGAAAATATAGGTACCGAGCTCGTATTTTGGTTCCGACGACCGGTACAGTTCTTAAATATGCGTTAAGCGCCTTTTGTGAAATTTGGTCGAAATCGAACGTCGTTAGACCTGTTTCGGACCTAAGTAGCTAAAGTTGGAAGTTTATGAACTTTGAAATGAAAATCATGAGTTTTGGGGCTTGATTTTGATGTTATTTTGGTGATTTGATCGTACGGATGAGTCCGTAGAATGTTTTTGGAGTTATGTGTATGTTTGGTTTGGAGCCCGAGGGCTCGGGTGAGTTTTGAGTAAGCCCCAGGAGGCCTTAGGCTTAAAAGTATCAAATGTTGCAGTGTTGCAGTCCCCAGCGCGGCCGCGGTCATTTCCGCGCGGTCCGCGCTGGAAGCCACGCGGACGCGGTGCATTTCTGCGCGGTCTGCATGGCCAGGTTCAGAGAATCCATTGGGTCCATTCAACCAGCGCGGTCGTGCACCAAATCAGTGCGGTCCGCGCTGGGTAGGTTAAGAGAGTCATTTTTGTTTCCCTTCCTCGGCGGCCGCAGGATATTTTTGTGCGGTCCGCGCCTGTCCATCAATAAAGTATATAAATCCGACATTTTCAGCCATTTTACCTTTTTTTCAGAACCTAAAACATAAGGGGCAATTTTCCAAATAAGTCTTCTTCTTCAAAACGATTGGTAAGTGATTTCTAACTTATTGTGTTTACTCCTTATCATCTTTAACGACAGTTTCAACTTCAACACAAAGATATTAATGGGGGAATTTGAGAATTTAGGGTAGAACTAGGGATTCTAAATTTGGGGGTTTTGGACCTCAATTTCAGGTCCGATTCCAAAATAACTTGTATATTTGGTTCATAGGGGAATGGGTAATCGGGTTTTGGTTCGAACTTCGGGTTTTGACCACGTGGGCCCGAGGGCATTTTGAGAATTTTTAACAAAACATTGGAAAATTCTCTTTCAAGCTTTCAAATTGATTCAAGTAACATTTGTTAATACATTCAAGTAATTTGTGATTAGATTCGAGCTGCTTGGTGGTGAATTCGAGGGGTAAAGCTATACTAGAGGAGTGAGTCAAGTTGGAGCATTTGAGGTAAGTGTTTGTTCTAACTTTGGCTTGAGGGATTAGGATTATGGTGTTATTTGCTACTTGCTAAATATGGAGTACGGTGTATAGGCATGGTGACGGTTATCTATGCACCGGAGTCTAGCATGACCGTGAGTCTTATATGTGCTGGATTCAGATTAAATGGTACATCTTTCTTGCTTGGGTTGATGAGCATAATATAATGTGAATAGTTGAGGAAGCTTTGTGATTGGTTCGGCTTTTTGGAGCATTAGCTCAGACTAGAATTGTTACTCGAGGAACAGGTGATTATAAATAGATCGCGTAGCAATTAGTCCCCTTGCCGGGACGTATGTACTTATTGTAATCTCCCTTGCCGGGATTATTGAATTGTTATTGGTATTCCCTTGCCGGGATTTTCTTGTAATTCTTGTTACTCCCCTCGCACTTGAGTTGTGTACGTTGTTTGGGTCAATTCTTGGTATTGATTGTTGAGGATCGGGTTGCACGTCGCAATGGTATTGATTGTTGAGGATCGAGTTGCACGCTGCAAAGGTATTGATTGTTGTGGATTGTGTTGCACGCCGCAACGGTATTGATTTTTGAGGATCGTGTTGCACGCCACAACGGTATTGATTGTTGAGGATCGGGTTGCACGCCGCAACAGTGATATCTGTTGAGGATCGGGTTGCGCGCCGCAATGGAGTATAGGCGGAGTTTATTGTGTTCATATGTAGAAACTTCCTGTGCCTTTTCTTTTCAGTTGTTATTTTTCAGCTTCACTTCTTTACCGATGATTTTCGTATATAGATTGTAGTACCCCCAACATGTTTTCCCCCTCTTTAAGTGTTTAAATTAGTATATTTCCTGTTATTGCATATAAATCATAAAGAAACATAATATGGGGAAAATGGGGGCGGTAACTCACGTGACTACGGGTCGGGTCGTCACAATACTAGTGCTTTGGCTAACAATGATAGATAGGAGTGATGGCCTAAGGGCCAACATGCATGTCCCTCAATCTTTACCTAGAAAATAGATGCAGAAGAAGTTTGTTTATATAGGTTTTGCAAATTATGTACTTATATTCGGACATTAAAGGGAATGAGATCTTTTAAGTTTTAATTAACAAAAGAAAAAATAAAAAAATTATGATCTCTGAAACATTTAGGGTTAGCGTATGATATACGTGTACTATTTTTGTACTTCTAAAATTTTGTCCTACTCCCAAAATAATATTTAGTTAGATAAAATTTCCTCCTTCATTGTATAATTAAAATAAGAAATTACATTGAATTATCTTTCTCAATGCAATAAGAGATCAGAGTTCAATGTTTTCAGGGACTTAAAATATAGAAGTTCTTACGTCTAATTCATTCAAACCATGCAATTAGAAACTTTGGGAGATTCTTTAGAAAATTTACAAATAAAAAATATTAATAGTTGTAGGTCGTAGCTAGTTTTGTGAGTATGATTGAGTTGCATCTCGAGTTGTTAGAAAAAGTACAGTTGTTAAAGTGAAATTAACTCTATTTTTTTACTTTTAAATAAAAATAAATATCCAGTCAAGTATTTCCGTAGATAGATGAATTTAGAAAGAAAGAAAAAAAAAGCACCAAGTGTTTTAGTATGAAAAAAAAATATTTTTTCCGAAAGTAAGTATTTTTCTTATTTTCTGATATTTGCATAATAGGTCCATTGGGTAAGGGGATTATCTACAACTCAATTGGCAAACTAACCTCCAAGTTATGACTGACATTTTAGGCCATTCAATTTTAAATTTATCTTTCTATTTGTGTTTTTATCGTTCGTATCAATATTGAAATATATTTAGATTATGAGTTACATTGCTACTCATTTTCTTTCAATATTTTATTTTTATAACTCGAAACATATTTTTAAACATAAGTTCTTTATAAGGCTTTTTATACAAATTAATATGGGATTCACGCGTAATGCGCGTGTTCAGAAACTAGTTACTTAATATTGTTATAAAATAATGTGATCTTTTATTAGATTACCAACAAAGTGGTATACCTCAGCATTACACAATGTGCAGAACAAAGCTTCTTCATCTCCACTTTGCTGCAACAATTGATCATCCTTCCGACAGTCTTCAATGACAAAACAACAACGTAGGAACCCTCCAAAAATTCCACAACAACTTGATGCATCCCTTGAAGGTGTTCCTCCATCACGAAACCATCTCTTGCAGCAGCAGATATGTCACGATCCAAAATCCCAAATCCGGTCGTGATGGCTCCTCTCGTGAAGACAAGGACATCCAACAGATTAACAATACCTCTTTCAACAATTACTTAACACGAATAAGTCAAAACCATAGATAACATTATCATAAATGCGGAAGAAAAATGATAAAATGGGGAACCAGCCCAACTCAGCCCGAAATCGGGGTGTCACAAGTTATGAGCTTCTAAAGAATCTAAACACTACTATAAGACCAGTAATATACATATTGGAATTTAGAATCAAAGGAAAAGATATGGTGTCGCGAACGCTGGCGGTCACCTTGCTCAGCTACGATGGCAAAATCTCAAATCCGCTCAAAACCCGCTATCGGGTGAACAATTACCTGCATCTGCACACGAGGTGCAGGGAGTAAAGTGAGTACTCCAACTCAGTGAGTAATAAAAATAAATAATGACTGAAAGCATGAAATCTCATAAAGGCACAATATAGCGCTATCTCAAGCAGTATAATCAGTTACACAATAAAACTGTGAAGTATCAGATAATTCCCTTTTAAAACAATGAAGACAACCAATTTCCACAAGTAAGGAATAATCTGAAACTTGCCCCTCGGGCCCTATATCAAACTCTCAGTACAGTATCAGCCCCACGGGCTCACTCCCAACTCACCAACATACAATATCAGCCTCTCGGGCTCACTCCCAACTCACAAAACACACAACATCAGCCTCTTGGGCTCACTCCCAACTTACAAAACACACAACATCAGCCTCTCGGGCTCACTCCCAAATCACAAAACACAACATCGGCCTCTCGGGCCCACTCCCAACTCACCTGGGTATCCTGCGCTCACTGGGGGTGTGTACAAACTCAGGAGGGGCTCCTACAGCCCAAGCACAATATCATAAGGCCTTAAAGCCTTCATACATCACACTCGAGGACTGAAAGCCTCCTTACATCACTCAACATATACTCACATATGGCCCTCGGCCTCAATCAGTCCAGAAAATAATCATAAGCCCCTTGGGCATCAGTAAAACAATGGTGCTCAGCTCAAACAACATTATAAACATCATTTAAATCTCAAGTTGAGTATAAATGTAGCCGAGTTCATGAAATAGTATAATTCAACTGTACTGAGTTTAAATAATATTTCAATTATTGAGGAAAAATAGTGATGGAAATTCACAAAAGGATTTCAACTAATTGGCACGAAGCCCAAATATGGCAATATGCCCAAATTATGGTGAAAAACAATAAGTCTTTATCAAATACGCGATAAAATATCAGCCGGGATGGACCAAGTCACAGTCCCCAATAGTAAATGACGCCATGCTTGTCATATAACGCGCGTCTCACCTCAACATAGCACTATGTTGTGCAATCCGGGGTTTCAAACCCTCAGGATATCATTTAAAATCATTACTCACCAAAAGATGGCCAAAAGACTACTCCGCGATGCCCTTGCCTTTGGAATTTGCTTCCTCGCGTGACGAACCTGTCCAAAATTACAACGAATATGTTGCATTATACTAAAGAGACAATACCCAATCGAAAACTATCAAAAAATACAAAAATTCATGGATTTGGCAAAACTCGAGCACCGGGCCCACATCTTGAAACTCAGAACTTTTTACTTGAATATGATCCTTATCTCGCCACGAGTCTATACATACCAAATTCACAAAAATCAGAGTCCATTTGCCCCCTCAAATCACCATTTTAGAATTTCAATCTCAAGCCCTAATTTCTTATAATTTGGCTACATTTTCTTGTATTTCAAGGATGATTCTTCAATAAAAATCATGTATTTAACTCATAAAACTTATCTCCAATCGATCTCAGTTGAAACTCCCTTCAATCCCCGTCCAAAAGCTCTCAAAATGACTGAAAATGGTGGAAAAATGACCCAAAATCGGATATAAACTCATTGCCCAGAGTTTTCGGAATTACTGTTCACGCGCGTGGTCACTGTTCACCTACGCGGTTACTGTTCACGCGCGGGTTACTGTTCACGCGCGGGTTACTGTTCACGCGCAGGTTACTGTTCACTGCTGCTAAAAAAATTACACCAACAGCCAATTTAAATTGCAGTACAACCATTTTTCACTAAAATAGCTCTAACTCCATCATACGAACTCAGAATTAGATATTGTTGTTCCTATGAGTCACAAATAATAATACGAACACAACTCTTCAATCGAAATTCAATTCGGAGCTCATTTGCCCAGTGCGATACTCATTTGTCTCGTTAAATAATTAACTCACAATTCGCGTCAAAAACCCAATCGCAACTTGATGAAATTAAACCAAAATTTCCAGATCATTCCTATAATTCATTATCAAAATTTCGGAAGACTCGAAATTAAATTTGGATCTCTAGAACTAAAAGTGAACCTTTGGATCATTACATGCTTATGCTCAAAATGTCAAAATCTTCCAAAAACTCTTCCAAAACTTATCCGAGCCTCATGGGATCCCAACAAAGTATAATAACAAGTCCCATAATATGACACAAACTTAATTGTTTCTTCGACTCACCAAAAACAACGCAGAAATACTAAATTCACCTCGGATCCAAGCCTATGAACTTTGAAACTTCTAACTTTCACATCCGATGCCGAAACACGTCAAAACTAGTCCGAATGGCCTCAAATTTTGAAGACAAGTCCAAAATGACATAACGAAGCTACAACAACTCTCAGAATTCCATTTCAACCCTCGGATCAAAATCTTACCTATCAACCGAAATTCGCCAAAATACTAACTTTGCCAATTCAAGCTTAATTCTACACCGGTCATCACAAAAATATTCCGAACATGCTCCTAAGTCCAAATTCACCTAATGAAGCTATGCGAACCATAAAATTTGCATTTCAGGCTCTCTAACACATAAGTCAATATCCGGTTCACTTTTCCAACTTAAACTTCCTTTAAAGAGACTAAGTGTCTCAAACCTTACCAAAATCATTCCGGAATGACTTCAAATTTTGCACACAAGTCACATTCGACATTACGGACTTTCCCCAACTTTTGGAATTGCATTCCAACCCCGATATCAAAATTTACACTTCCGGTCGAATTTTCTCAAACACCTTCAAATTTCTATATTTAACCAAATGACTTCAAAATGACCTCCGGACATCCGAATTCACTTCCGATCTCGCTCCCAACTACAGAATCACCATATGGAGCTATTCCCAGATTCTGAATCCCAAACGAACATCAATAACACTGAAATACCTTCCAACCCAAATTTATGAAATTCTTCAAAAATACTAACTTCCACAATATACGTCGAAATTCTCACGGTTTATCCAAAACTAAATCCGGACATACGCCCAAGTCCGAAATTATCATACGAACCTGCTAGAACTTTCAGATCTCGATTCCGAGGTCGTTTACTCAAAATTTCAATCTTAGCCATTTTCTTCAACTTAAGGCTACCGCAATAAAAATTCTTTCCAATTTGACTCCGAAATTCCCGAAATTTAACTCTGACCATACACACAAGTCAACATACCTGAAATGAAGCTATTCATAACTTTCAACTATTGAACGACGTGCTAGAGCTCAAAACGACAGGTCGGGTCATTACAAGATATATCACCTATCACAAGCAGTTTAAGGTGTCAACAGAAGATAAATCATGGTCAAATTATAAAATGATACCAGTGTTCCATTTTTCACCCACTCCCTCCCCAATGAGATACAGCAACAAAGTCTCATACATAACACTTGATAGTCTTTTTCCTTTTTTGTCTATTGTAAAACTTGACTTATTTTTAGTTCATGAATAATAGTAAAATTTGATATTTCTTAGAACGTTGTTTAATTGTATTTTAAATGTCTACAAGGTCAGGGTTTACTAGTTATCTTTAACCCATAAATATTTGTTCCTCAATTACAACCCAAAATTAAAATTGTCGAATGTATTTTGAGGTTGTTCTAGTTCGGCTGAAGATTTGACTTTTTCATAGGAAGCTGAATAAGAGGATCATATTGCATCCAAAAGCTAACCAGGAAAATCTATTTTATTGTGCGACTCATAGGCCGTTGACTTATAACCTTCAATGAGAATCCCGGGATCTGCAGGACAAAGAGTGCGAACACATACGGAGCCTGAAAGCAAGAGTTAAAAGTGACAAAAGGTGATAAGAATGTGAAAGAGGAATAGAGTGTTTGCAAAACAATATAACAAGAACGTCCATCCCTATTGCACTCACCAAGAAGGAATAAACATCAATTGATATGTACCTATAAAAATGCATAGAAGGCAACTGATAGCAGGAAGAAAATAGTTGTAGCCACAGCCTGCACACAACAATTTGGAACAATGATTACACAAGCTTCAAGTTATACAAGAACAATAAATGATATTAGCTAAGTAGAATTGTTGATAAAATATGATGTCATTAATCATCAGTAAGGATTGCACCTTCCATAAGAACTTTAAGGTGAAAGTTTGCATTCAGAGACTTGGGAAATGAGAAAAAGAGTACAGAAGAAAGAAATGCATGCTGATCAACACAACAAAAAACCGATTAAGTACTGTACTTTGTCAGATAGACGACAAAAAATGATGTCAGGTAAAACTGCCATTCAGATAAACGCAGTTGCATTAGCCAACAAAGTGAACATGATTCAGAGTTAAAACCATTTACACTATGTTGAAGAGTTTGTCCAACAAGGAACTTGATGAAGCAGATATGCATTATTGAATTTAGACTAATAGAAAGGTTCGCAGAAGTTCTAATCTTGTTACAAAGCAAGGTAATCACCATAAACTCTTAAACTTGTCAAAGAAAAAAAAATAGCTCCAATAGTTAATCACCATAAACTCTGAAACTTGTCAAAAAAAAAAAAATAGCTCCAATAGTAAAGAAACACGTCAAATAAATTTTCTACCACAAACAAAAACTCGACGCCTTTGCTCCAACTTCACAACAGACCCAAAACCAACAAAAAATTTTAGATGAAATAAACTGAAATTAAATGTAAGTCAAGTCAGATTCCTCCTCCAAAGGGAAAGATCGCATTTTTTTTGGAGATTGATAGACACTAGAAGATATCTTAGTAAATCAAAACTAAAAATTATGCAAATTCCAAATCTACAAAGAAAAAGTAACTGGGGCATCACTCAAAAAGGAAATGTAAAGAGACTCAAAGTGCAGTTGACTAAAGAAACAATCAGCAAATGCCAACAAACCACTCTACCATCAAAATAAAACTCCCACTTTAAAGACCCAAAAGAGACCTAATAACAATAATTTATGACTCATGGACTCTATTTATTGTGGAGAAATTTGCGTAAATTAATTATGGAAAAAATCATTATAAAAATGGGAGAAGAACCTTTTCGACTCATGGACACTATTTATTTTGGCGTAAATCCTTCTAAACTCAATATAGTCCTGACGGCCCAAATCATTTTTTCATCAAACCCAAATCTTACTTTCAATCTCTATTAGCAGACACAAATTAATCTCTCTTTATCATATTTCAATTCTTTTTCATCTCAAATAACACATGAAGCAACACTCGCTTTTAACAGAAAATAGGGCAAAACAAAGAAATAAAAAATTAGAAAAGAAGAATAGAAAGAGGAGAAGAGTCTGGACATTGAACAGTAAAACTTAAAAAAAAACAGCAGAACCCTAAAAACAAGGCAGGATAGAAAAGAAGAACTGAAAAAGATAGAAAGGAAGAAGAGAAAAGATGAGAGGAGTCAAACAGTAGAAGAGAAAATCAGAAGTGGAAGGGAAGAGAAGAAGAGAAAATTAACTGAGAGAAGACAAGAACTCAAGGCTTGCAGCAGTTGAGAGAAGAAGAGAGTCGTCGCAGCAGAGAAGCAGATGTGTTTGGAAGAAATGTCGCAAGTGTATCCGCAATTTTTTTTTTAAAAAACCCTAGACAGCCGATGGATCTCGCTTTTTTTCATCGCCTCTCTTCTTGATTTTATTGCCTGAAGAGTGCGCTTATTTACAGATGCTGCGCTTCAGGCAGAAAAGCGTAGACCCCTCACTTTAGGTTCTTTTTGTAGTCCCTTTCCACACTTCTTTTATTGTCTTTCTCCCTAGTCCTTTTCACTCCAACTTTTTCGTCCCCCTCTCTTAGGGGATACCTTTAGCTAAATATACCTACCTATCTCTATGTATTAGGTGGATCCTCCCTGTTTATTGGAGAGATACTACAAAATGGTGAAAGAGTGTAGAGAATATTCTTTTGGATAGGGAAAAAGGATGTGATTATGTGTGTGCAAGTGTATGTAGATTATGTGTGCAAGTGTATGAAAATTAGATAAAAGTGAAGAAAGAACTAGAAGACGAAATTAAATAAATAAAATATACCACGCTAATATTTTGGAGTAGACAAAATCTAAGAAACTGCTAAGGAAAACTACAAAATGCTAGCTTGTCATATTAGAAGAAAATATATTATTTTTGTGCATTTTTTTTCTTTTTTTTAGCAAATTTAGAGCAAAACTTATATTATAAAAATAAGACATTTTTTTGTCTTTTTCTAAATTTTCTTAGGTAAAACTTACATAAAGGTAAAACAAAAGCTAAAAATATCAAAATTGAATTTTAAATATATCCACATACTAAAACTTAGTAAAATATTTAAGTACAGTCAAAAATTAGATATTTACACTTTGTTTTCATGTGTAATTCAAATAAGTATAATCCTTCTATATTTTTACACCATTTTTTGTTATGTGCATAGTTATTGTATTAATCATCATGCTATATTATAAGGGTGAAACCCAACATTGAAAATTGAAGTACCAAAATACCCATCAAATGTTGAATGACCAATTTACCTAAATTCTACTCCTATGACAATCGTACAAAAATGTAATTATACATTCTAATAACACTTAAATACATTCTACTCCTATTTTACCCTTTACTAAAATATCACTTTTTCTATAACATAGTTGTAGCAAAAAGTAAAATTACCTTCCAATAAATAATCAATAAGGTTGTACAACATAATGAATAAGGTGAATGGGAAGAGACTCGCGTGGAATTTTTTGTATCAGTCAAGCACTTAATGCAGTATATTAAATGTTCTGAAAGAGCTTTCATCTTGCATGTTATGACCCAAAGGGTCATCACATGTTTTCCTCATCTGTTCTGTGCTTCCGAGGCCTTGAAAACCTCATTTTATTGCCTCGATTTACGTGCACAATCTGGGCGCGTAGCCGAAAAATTTCTGTGTTGAAATATGTGAATTCTGAAAAAAAATTGAAGAATTTTGATATTAATATGATTATAGTTAACTTTGATCAATATTTTTGATAAACAGACCCGGACCCGAGATTGGACGGTCCCGAAAGGTCCATAGAGAAATATGGGACTCGGGTCAAAAGGTCCGTAGAAGTTGACTTTGGTCAAATTAAGATTCTTCAGACTGTTATTGCCTATTTACTACATATTCCACCATTTTCAGCTTTCTCTATTTTGTGTTATGATGATGCTTCTCTTCGTTTATTCAGCATGCGCTAGGTACTCTTTGCTCTTTCTCTTTAGCTCTTTATATTTTAGTGTCCTTATCTTATCTGCATATTTGTACGTGTGTGCTTGTGGTATTCTCAGTGGGCTTTTGGGTTTGGTAAGAATAGAAATTTACAAATCGGGGGTCAAGAGGTTGTCATGGTTTATGCTAAATGAGTATTTTGTTAATTGTTTGATGTAGTTAATTTTAATTCTCTACTTGGGGTTCCGACGAGTACTTGAAGTCTAGAAAGTTGTTTGTTTCTTACCTCAAAATAGTTGCATTAATTAATATTATAATTTACTCCTTCTAGTCCCCAATAAGTGATCAATTTACTTTTTTATTTTGGTCCAAAATAAGTGTGCATTTATATAATCAAGAACGAATTCAATTTGTTTTTACAAAATTACTGTTATGTACATATCCCTAAAAAGATTTCTTACTCTTCACTTTAAATATTTAATTAAGGGTAGTTTAGTCATACTAGGTATTTTTGTATAAATTTTTATATATTTTTTAATGGGCGTGCCAAAAGTAAAGTGGACCTCATATGAAGATAAATTCATATTTTATTTTGCTAAACTGTGAGACTGTGTTCATCCTCGTATGAAGATAAATTCATTCAAATTTTAACATAAAAGGACCAATATTATCACTTTTATCAGCGGTATAATTTTTCTTACGGAAAAGGCCTAAAGATGCCACTAAACTTTTAGAAATGACCTATCCATGTCATCCGTTAAAAAAATGCTCATTTCATGTCACTGCCATTAAAGAAATGGCCCATCCATGCCATTATTGACTAAAGACAGTGGCATGGATGGGCCAAATAAACATTGAGCAGTTAGTCAATAATGGCATGGATTAGCCATTTTTTAACGGCAGTGGTGTAGAAATAGTAATTTTTTAACGAATGGCATGGATAAACCATTTCTGAAAGTTGAGTGGCATTTTTTGACTTTTTTCGAATCTTCCGAATCAGTGAGTTGGAACTCATTTCATTGACTACCGTGTTCTTGCAAATTTTTAAATTGTTTCGTGGTAAATTATATAATGTCACAACCCAAACTCCGGTCGTGATGGCGCCCAACACCTTGTTAGGCAAGCCCGACCGTTAGAACAATCTCAAACCCAAGTTACAAAGCTTCTATAAGTTATTAAATTTAAAATATCAATTAAGCAAAATCTCAGTATGTGATAGTGATAAAAACTGTGCGGAAACCACAATAATATCAAAACAGCCCATATCAGATCTGGCATCACGAGTCCGAGCCTCTAGATACAACTGAGTAACTGTGACAAACCGACTCGTCGTCTCATGAGTTACTACCCTGTTCTTCCCATTTTCTGCTTTATTATGTTTCATTATCGGTATTGGGTGCGTTAGAATTTATTTGGAATAATTTTGATAAGAAATGAGACACTTAGTCTCTTTTAAGAAGGCTTAAGTTAGAAACGTCAACCGGATATTGACTTGTGAGTTAGAAGGCTCGGAATTGAATACCGATGATTCGGTTAGCTCTGGGTGATGATTTAAGGCTTAGGAGCGCAATCGGAAGTAATTTTGGAAGTCCGGTGAAGAAGTTAGCCTATTTTGGCGAAGTTAGTATTTTGGCAATTTCCAGTTGATAGGTGAGATTTTGATCCGTGGATCGAAATAGAATTCCGAGAGTTGTTGTAGCTTCATTAGGTGAATTGAGATATGTGTGCAAAATTTCAGGTTATTCGGAGGTGATTTGGTTGGGTTTTTGATCAAATGCGTGTTTCGGAAGTTTTAGAAGAAGTTAGGCTTGAATCTGATGTAAATTTGGTGTTTTGATGTTAGTTTTGGTGTTTTGAGAGTGGAACTAAGTTTGCATGATCATATGTGACATATTAATATGTTCGTATGCGGTCCCGAGGAGCTCAGGTGAGTTTCGGATAGGTTTGGGTTGCGTTGTGCTTGTTTTTCTTATGTTTCGACATCGTTTCTTCAAACATAAATGATATAATATTAAAAAATTGAGCTCTGATTAATGTTTTGAATGAAGCATTAGATCTGTATCATAATTACGGACATGTAGCAAAAAGAATCATCGAATTTGGACATCGTATGAGGATTTTATGGCCATTTTACTAAGGTTGCCCAGATTTTCAGGTTAACGCATTGCTCCTGACGGCGTATTAAAAACTTGCACTATTTGCAAATCTTAAAACCTACGTGTATCCTTCATTATAAGGTCAAATTGAGTTATTCAAAAGCATAAATTCAATAGAATTTCACAAGTAATCCACTGGGAGCAATAAAACGCGTGAACAGTATACCTATAATGAGCAGGTCGAGTTTTCTTCCAGTTTTGGAACGGGAAGAAGCTTCTGAGGCTATTTTTAAGAGAGAAAATCAGTGGGTATCACAAAAGTAAGTGATTTTATTGTTAAAACTCATTTATGGGTGATTATAGACCATAATCCCATTCTTTAATTCATGAAAAATAGTAGAAAAATAGGATTTTGGGGCCTGAAATTATGAGACATTTAGGGGTCGATTTGAGAGGTCAAACGGACTCCGATTTTGGTGTTCTTTATATGTACAGAATCAGGAGAAGATGAAGAATAATTTTTTATAAAATTTCTGAGTTTCGAGAAGTGGGTTCGGGGCTCGGGTTTTGTCAATTTCGGGATTATTGATGTTTTTTGATTATTTTCGATTGGGTTTTGATCCTATAGCATAATGTGACGTATTCATTGAGGTTTGGTCAGATTCGATCGAGAGGAGGTCGATTTGAGAGGCAAGGGAATAGCGAGCTAGGATTTTGGCCGGCTTTAGGTGAGTAATAGATGTGGATGATGACCTGAGGGTTTGAAACCCCGGTATATAACACTGTGACGATATATTGAGGCGAGACACGTACTCTACGGTGAGTGCGGGGTCGTTTGTGATTGGAGGACTATGACTTAGTCCGTCCGAGTGATGTTCATAATGTGCATTTACTAGAAATTGATTGGTAAATATCCTACTTGGATTGTTATGAGCATATTTGGGCTGCGTGCCGATTATTTGGATCCCGTAGGGATTATTATCACTGTTTCCATGATGCTTAGCATGTTTTTATGATATCAGTCCTTAGTTAAGCACTGTATCGAAATGATTAGTAAAATTCTAATATTTTAAATCATTTAAACTATAATACCTGTTAAATGGGACCGAAAATGGTAAACTTGATTGTGCCCGTGTGGCTTGCATGCATATATAACTGGACTGATTGTGGACCGGGCTGCACGCCGCAGCGAATGCTATGATTATATTGCGCTTGGGCTGTAGGAGCCCCTCCGGATTCTGTACACATCCCCAGTGAGCGTCGTCGATGTTAAATGGATCGGGCTACGCGCCGTAGCGGTCATGTGCATTGCATTGCATTCATGTATTGTTATTTACTTGTTCTACCTGTCGTTACCTGTTGCTGTTCCATTGATGAATGTGTAGACAAATTGGTTATAGCTTTGCTTTGTGCTATATTTGGGATTTCTTACTGCAAGACATTATACATGCCTATTACCACTGAGTTGGAAGTACTCACTTTACTCCCTCCACCTTGTGTGCAGATTCAGGTACTTCGGGAGCCTAGTTGAGCTAGTTGCTGTTTTCCAAAGTTTTCAGGAGTTGTCGTGGTAGCTGCTTGACGTCCGCAGGACCCGACTCCTCCCCTATCCCTTTATTATTTCCGTACTTTAGAACATATTTATTTTTTTGAGGATTCTTGACTCGGTATTATTTAGAGGCTCTAGACTCATGACCCCAGGTCTTTGGGAGTTACAGTTTATGTTAGGGTTTCGTATTGTTTTTATTTGAGTATTTCAGCTATCAGTATTGATATTTGATTTAAGTATTTAATTAATTGCTTTTGGGCTTCATGCTCGGTTGAGAGAGAGTGAATGGTCGGGCTTGCCTAGCATTAGTGTTGGCGCTATCACGACCGGGTTTGGGGTCGTGACAAGTTGGTATCAGAGCCTAGGTTACTGGGCCTCATGAGTCATGAGCCGGTTGGTAGAGTCTCGCGGATCAGTACGGAGACGTCTGTATTTATCCTCGAGAGGCTGCAGAACCTTTAGGAAAACTTCACTTTCTTGGAATTCTTATCGTGCGTACTTGATTCAGCTTGAAAAGAAACTCTTGAAATTCCTCCTGCGTGATCGTATGCACGAACGGGCACTCAGTATCAGATGTGCCTCGATGGCTTTTGATTCCCTGATTGAAGGGCGAGGAGTAATCCCTGTGTGTTTGAAGTTAGACTAGTCTGGAGGAGTAGAAGCCGAATCTTTGCCAACTTCTTGAGCACCGAGGTGTTGATTTTGTGAGCAAGTGTTTTGAACTCATATTTTCATTATTATCCTTATTAGCCGGAATGGCGGTTGGATATCCACATGAGGAGTATGTTAGTGCTGCGAAGTGTATTTAAACGACTTGGTAGTGGTGAAGAAGCCTACTGGATAGTAGATGAACTGTTAAGTGATTCGTTTCTTATTGTGATCTGTTGAGTAGCCCCGAGTTATGGGCGCGTGAAGAATATTTTTCGTGCATCCTAGTTGGAAAGTAAAGTGCATTACATGTGGCGGTATGAGTTTAGACTCAGGAAGATTAAGTGATGGTGTAATGTGTATGGCAGTGGAAGGTATAAAAAAAAATAGTAACTAAAGGTAAAGCTAATGGGTAATTGGCTTATAAGGGAAATCTATTTGTCATATTAGTTAGATAAGTCTGGGAGCTGAGATCGCTTCTGTAAATGTATTGTGACGAAATCGTTGAGTCAAGGAGACCACCTTGAATGCCGAAAGCATTAAAGAAAGAATATGTTCCTACTTGGTTGAATAGCCCAATAATGGAGGATTGAAGGGTATTTTCTATGTGTTATGATTGAAATAGGTGCAATGCATGTCCATGTATCAATTTTGATAGTATAATACATGTAGTATTGAGATTTATTTAATTGATATGCATTGTGATGCTTTGTCAAGTTGTGGATGTATTGTTAGGATGGTTTTGGTTATTCACTGGCAGGTGGATAGGCCCAATTACAAAGGAGACTCTGCCAAAATTTTTGAAAAAAAAATGGGACTTGGTAAGAATTTGGTCACCTAGAGAGTGGGCTTCACTGTTATGTGAGTGAATGCAAGAACTTCAGAAGAGTTAAAAATTCCAGATGATTCGTGTTCACGAGTTTATGATGGAGTGAGTTTAATCTCACCATGATATTACGACAGCAATAGAGTATATGTGTTGTGATCTATGGCTCGAGCCAAGTTGCGGAGCTTGCTATTGGTTAGCAGATTGTACGGTTATGTACTATGTTAGTTCCAATTTGATGCATGCTGGTGAGTCAGTTCTGGTTGTGGAAATTTGGCCGAGAATCGCACAAGTGAAGGAAAATTTTTGACAAGATGTCATGAGCTCGGATGAGCAGGTGATAAGTTTTGATGTTTACGGTAAGTTGGAATTGTCTTCAGCGTCACCTAAGATCGGTGTTTTGTAAAAAGGGGTTTTGAGTCCTGGTTAATGATTTTTGGTCGCTCATCAACGTTAGTGCGACCGGTGGTTTGGAGGTACGCTCCAGATATTTTTGTGGTAGGTTGTGGGAGTGTGTTCCACTGGAAGATTTTATCAGTGTGACATGTGATCACTTGATTGATTAAAGATGTAAAGCAAGTGTGAAGTTTGAGATGATGTCGTTAAATTAAAGACTCATGCCTGGAAGGCACTTGGCATATTGGGTTGTGAACTGGGGAGGATTACTCCGATTGTAATGGTTGTTCTTGTGCTCTATGAAGAAAATGGAAGTTATTATGGACCTTTGAAAAGTTATTAGACTAGTTCGGTGTGATCAGAATCGACTTAAAGTCGATGGATAGAATTTAACGTGAATAATGGCTCTATATCAGGCCAGATGCGTGCATTTTAGTACGCGGTCCTCATGGAGGAGTAGTTAAGTTGATGCTTCATCGTCAAATATCTCTCGTAATTTTGCATTACGCCGTGTGATTTGTGTAATGGCCCGAGAAATTGCTTATGTGTTGAGAATCCGCGTTGGGATGAGGTTACCTGAGCAACTTGGCTCCTGAAATTCAGATTGTATATCGCACCTCAGTTGTGCTTGAGTTTTGTAGTTATAACTCCAAATATCCCTCAGGGATGATATTACGGACTTAGCATGCTTATGACCAATATTCGGTATTTTGTTGTAATGAGCAGATTTGGCTCGATGTGTATCTCCTTATATGAGATCTATGTGTGCATCGGGTGGCACGCCGCTATGGGTATGTTATCTAGATCGGGTTGCACGCCGCAACAATGTGAGATCGAGTATAGTTTTATATAAGCTATCTTTGTATGCCTTGCTTCCTGTTTTCCAAGGACAGTCTGTATTAGTGCGTAGGATTTGGTAATTCCTTCCAGAGCTCGTTTTCTTTTGTATTGCGTTCTAACTGGTAGCCTATTGGCACATTGGGGCATCATATGCGAGTTATAATTATGTCTGGAGTGGCTAATTGCCCGAGCAATTCGTACTGTGTAAGACGAGATCATTGAATTTGAGATCAGTACAATCTCAGTATGTGAAGTAAATTAAAGAGTTAAGACCATTGTTTGGCTCAAAATGAGTTGATAGTTCTTGCCAAGATTATAGAACTAATGAATTGTTGATTCGGCGGTGTTATGAGTTTATACAGATCTTAACTGTCATGTCAGTATTGTAAGAATTTGAACAAGACCTATGTATGTCATGCAGAGCATGGGATATGTAATGATTTTTCTAGATAGGATCAATGGAAGTTCTTGACTAGTTGAGTACGTAAACGTTCATGGTTCGGAAGGGAGGAGAAGTCCTCATGTTACCTTAGGATGATATGGTATATACGATATGTTGTGAAGGATTGAGAATTGCGTGTGTAATGTTATGGTACAGTTCTGAATGGAAATTCATAACATTCTTAGGCAGTACAGGCAATATTGGGTGATTAGATAAACGATCTTCAGATGATTAGGGGGAATGATCTTCAGATGATTAAGGAAATTTTATTTCTAATCATAGTGAATTATACTGGTTACATGTTTCAGAAAAAGGCCAATGTGATTAAGTTGATGGCACATCAATAATATTAGGGTTGGGTATGATGATACGTGTGCTATATAGGGTTGGAGACTAGGAGTTCTCATGTTCAGGCTATATTGTGGTTGTGAATCATGTGCGTCGGTACTGTTTAACGACTACCAGGATTTGGAGGCTCGAGTGGATCTTTACTTGCTGGTATGTTTGATTTTGTATGTGATGTCAGAATTTAGACCGGTTGTCTTAGCGTCGGGAAATTCTGAACTATTGTGCTATGGGCTATGCCGAAAATGCCATGGGTTGAGTGGCGAGGTGAGTTGGATTATGTTCTATCAGGTTTGTGTGGTATGCGTTATTTGTTTCACCGTGGGTGTAATGATTTGCTTTGGCTCCTGCCATCAATTGAGCATGGTTGTCGATTTCAAGCATAGTGACTTGAGGTGTTTCATGTTGAGTAATATTTGGATAAGATCGCGCGTTGTAGCAAAGATGTATGGAAACATGACCTTGCAGGTCAAAAAAAAAAATTGTGTGTCCCATTTCTATGATGTGAGACAGGATCTCAGCCCTGTGTGTGGCAGTACTAGTGAATTTGAGGTACAACTCTCTCAATTAAGTCATTTTCATGATTTAAGTATGTTTGGACCGTTTCTTGTTGGTGCGCG
>MU673911.1:13603-74210 GCA_026770625.1 Nicotiana glauca | reverse complement strand
ATGGGCTAGGCTGGATTGTGTAAATCTGATTTAAATGTGTTATCGGACCTATATGACATAGGGTGACGTGGGATCACCCCGGGTGTACGCCTAGTAAGGTTATTCAGCTTTTGGTTGGCTTCTAGGACAACTCTAGGTACGCTCGAGGACGAGCATTTGTTTAAGTTGTGGAGAATGTGATGACCCGACCCGTCGTCTCATGAGTTACTACCCTGTTGTTCCCATTTTTTGCTTTCTTATGTTTCATTATCACTATTGGATGCGTTAGAATTTATTTGGAATGATTTTGATAAGAAATGAGACACTTAGTCTCTTTTAAGAAGGCTTAAGTTGGAAAAGTCAACCGGATGTTGACTTGTCAGTTAGAAGGCTTGGAATTGAATTCCGATGATTTGCTTAGCTCCAGTTGATGATTTAAGGTTTAGGAGCGCAATCGGAAGTAATTTTGGAAGTCCGGTGAAGAAGTTATCCTATTTTGTCGAAGTTAGTATTTTGGCGATTTTCGGTTGATAGGTGAGATTTTGATCCGAGTGTCGGAATGGAATTCCGAGAGTTGTGGTAGCTTCATTAGGTGAATTGAGATATGTGAGCAAAATTTCAGGTTATTCAGAGGTGATTTGGTTGGGTTTTTGATCAAATGCGTGTTTCGGAAGTTTTAGAAGAACTTAGGCTTGAATCCGATGTAAATTTGGTGTTTTGATGTTAGTTATGGTGTTTTGAGAGTGCAACTAAGTTTGCATGATCATATGCGACATGCTAATATGTTCGTATGCGGTCTCGAGGAGCTCGGGTGAGTTTCGGATAGATTTGGGTTGCGTTGTGCTCGTTTTTCTTATGCTTCTACATCGTTTCTTCAAGCATAAATGATATCATATTGAACAAATGAGCTCCGATTAATGTTTTGAACGAAGCATTAGATCCGTATCGTAATTACGGACCCGTAGCAAAAAGAATCATCGAATTTGGGCATCGTATGAGGATTTTATGTCCATTTTACTAAGGTTGCCCAGATTTTTAGGTTAATGACGAAATTGCCCCTGACGGCGTATTAAAAACTTGCACTATTTGCAAATCTTAAAACCTACATATCTGCTTCATCATAAGGTCAAATTGAGTGATTCAAAAGCCTAAATTCATTGGAATTTCACAAGTAATCCATTGGGAGTAGTAAAACGCGTAAACAGTATACCTATAATGAGAAGGTCGAGTTTTCTTCTAATTTTGGAACGGGAAGAAGCTTCTGAGGCAATTTTTAAGAGAGGAAATCAGTGGGTACCACAGAGGTAAGTTATTGATTATTAAAACTCATTTATGGGTGATTATAGACCATAATCCCATTCTTAAATTCATGAAAAATAGTAGAAAAATAGGATTTTGGGGCCTAAAATTATGAGACCTTTAGGGGTCGATTTGAGGGGTCAAACGGACTCCGATTTTGGTGTTCTTTATATGTACGGAATTGGGAGAATATGAAGAAAACTTTTCTGTAAAAATTTCTAGGTTTCAAGAAGTGGGCCCGGGGCTCGGGTTTTGTCAATTTCGGGATTATTGATGTTTTTCGATTATTTTCGATTGGGTTTTGATCCTATAGCATAATATGACGTATTCGTTGTGGTTTGGTCAGATTCGACGTGTGAGAAGGTCGATTTTAGAGGCAAGTCATAGCGAGCTAGGATTTTGGCCGACTTGAGGTGAGTAATAGATGTGGATGATGACCTGAGGGTTTAAAACCCCGGTATATCACACTGTGACGCTATATTGAGGCGAGCCACGTACTCTACGGCGAGTGCGGAGTCGTTTATGATTGGAGGACTATGACTTAGTCCGTCCGAGTGATGTTGATAATGTGCATTGACTAGAAATTGATTGGTAAACATCCTACTTGGATTGCAATGAGCTTATTTGGGCTGCGTGCCGATTATTTGGATCCCATAGGGATTATTATCACTGTTTCCAGGATGCTTATATGTTTTCATGATATTAGTCCTGTGTTAAACACTGTCTCGAAATGATTAGTAAATTTTTAAGGTTTTAAATCATTTAAACTATAATACCTGTTAAATGGGACCGAAAATGGTAAACTTGATTGTGCCCGTGTGGCTTGCTTGCATATATAACTTGACTGATTGTGGACCGGGATGCACGCCGCTGCGAATGCTATGATTATATCTTGCTTGGACTGTAGGAGCCCCTCCGGTGTCTGTACACACCCCTAGTGAGTGTCGCCGATGTTAAATGGATCGAGCTATGCGCCGTAGCGGTCATGTGCATTGCATTGCTTTCATGCATTGTTATTTACTTGTTCTACCTGTCATTACCTGTTGTTGTTCCATTGATGAATGTGTAGACAAATTGGTTATAGCTTTAGTTTGTGCTATATTTGGGATTTCTTACTGTCAGACATTATACATGCCTATTACCACTGAGTTGGAAGTACTCACTTTACTCCCTGCACCTTGTGTGAAGATTCGGGTACTTCGCGAGCCTAGTTGAGCTAGTTTCTGTTTTCCAGAGTTTTCAGGAGTTGTCGAGGTAGCTGTTTGACGTCCGCAGGAACAGACTCCTCCCCTATCCCTTTATTATTTCCGTACTTTAGAACATATTTATTTTTTTGAGGATTCTTGACTAAGTATTATTTAGAGGCTCTAGACTTATGACCCCAGGTCTTTGGGAGTTACAGTTTATGTTAGGGTTTCGTATTGTTTTCATTTGAGTATTTCAGCTATGAGTATTGATATTTGATTTAAGTATTTAATTAATTTGTTTTGAGCATCATGCTCGATTAAGGGAGAATGAATAGCCGGGTTTGCCTAACATTAGTGTTGGGCGCCATTACGACCGGGTTGGGGGTAATGACAGCAACATCCTATACGTATGAAAGTATAGGTGCGGAAGTACAAGAAAAGGCAAGATGAGAAATCGGGTCCTACGGGCGCCGACAACTACCTCGATGACTCCGACAATTGAACTAGACAGCATCAATAACCTCAGCTATGCCTCTGGGATCCCTGTGCAGAGTAAAGTGAGTACTCCAACTCAGTGAGTAATAGCAATAAATAACAACTGAAAGTAAGAATTCCTGTAAGAACACTACACAGTTCTATGACCAATAGTAAAGGCAATAAAGATCAGCTAATAAGGGAAAACTGGTAAAAATCTCCTACAGTCCGACAATTTACCATTACTGCTACATCGCGCAGCCTGATCCATACCCAATACTGCTGCGGCGTGCAGCGCGATTCAAATATAGTATATACTGCTGCGACGCCTAACCCAATCTAATAATAATAGTCGACTGCACTCACTGGGGGTGTGTGCAGACTCCGGAGGGGCTCCTACAGCCCAAGCGCTATAATACTGCGGCGTGCAGTCCGATCCACATAATATATCACTACGACGTGCAATCCGATCCATATAATACATCACTGCGGCGTGCAGTCCGATCCATATAATATATCACTGCGGCGTGCAGTCCGATCCATATAATATATCACTGCGGCGTGCAGTCCGATCCATATAACATACTACTGCGGCGTGCAGTCCGATCCATATAACATACTACTACGGCGTGCAGTCCGATCCATACATGTATATGTATATACTGCTGCGGCGTGCAGCCCTATCCGTTGTATATCAAATACCCTCACTATGGGTCCTTGACCCTTATCAGTCAATATAGACTTGGCCTCTCGGTCCCACTCAGCTAAGACGGGGTTTCCAATCCCAGGTATTTCTCATTTAGATTGTGAATTGCTAAGACCGGTTCATATTATTTTTTTCAGTTAAGGATATGACTGAGAGTATGTTTTCAATAGGTAAAGTAAGGTCAATTAGCTCAACATGCTCCCTAAGGGTTCTACAGATCGGCACAAGGCCCCAAACGTGGCAACTAGCCCAAAAGATACGGATATAAGCTCAGTCTCAGTCAAAAGTACAGTAGAGTCATCAATCGGGATGGATCGAGTCCAAATCCCGAGCAGTAACATCACCACGCTCGTCATACAGCGCATATATCATCTCAACATAGCACCACATAGTGCAAATACAGGGTTTCAAACCCTCAGTACATCATTCATAACCATTACTCAACTCAAGCCGGCCGAAATCCAAGTTGCCTTGCGCTTCCCTCGCAAATCAACCTCCTCGTGCGTAGAATCTTGCAAAAATCACAAGGAATACGTTATGATAAGCTAATGGGACATAACCCAATTGAAAGAACTCGAAAAACACCCAAAAACACGAAGTTGGCAAAACCCAAGCCCCAGGCCCACGTCTCGAAAAAATAAAAAATTAACATCACCGGCTTCCTTATCTCGCCACGAGTTCATACATACCAAATTCACAAAAATCGAAATCCATTTAGCCCCTCAAATCACTAGTTTTAAACTCTTTCAAATTTCAAGCCCTAACCTCCATTTTTAACCTTAATTCCCTTGGATTTTCGGTGTTAACCCATGTTTTTACACCATAATAACGTAATCTAAGGCCAAGAATCCATACGTGATGAAAACTCTCGAAACCCTCTTCAAAATCGTCCAAAAATCGCCTAAGTCCGAAACCTCAAATGTTTTTCAACTTCAAAATTCGTGAAGGGGAATTAATATTGTTCTGCCCAGTCATTTCCGCTTATGCGGTCCGTGCACCGCACCTGCGGCTTCCGCTTTTGCGGTCAAAACACCACGTATGCGGTTCAACTTTAAAATCCCAGGGGCCGCTTCTGCGATCGAAATTCGCTTATGCGGTGTCCGCTTTTATAGAAAGACTTCCGCTTCTGCGGAATATACCAGGCCCCCTCAAGGACTGCTTCTGCAACCCCATAGCCGCATCTGCGGAACCGCTCATGCGGCTCCTTTTCCACAGATGCGGAAATACCAGAAGCAAGAAGATCAGACATGTTGCATGCTTCCAAAATTCCCGTTTAACCATCCAAAATCACCCCGAAGCTCCCGGGACCTCAACCAAAAGCACCAACACATCCTAAAACCTTTTTCAAACTTGTTTCAATCCCTAAATTACGTCAAACAACGCTAAAACCATTAAATCACATCGAATTCAAGCCTTAGTTTCTCCAAAACCTCCGCAATACGCATTCAATCAAAAACCCGACCAAACGACGTCCAAATGACCTGAAAATTTGCAGACATACTCAGAATCACCTGACGAAGCTACTACAACTCTTGGAATTCCATTCCAACTCTCGAATCAAAATCCCATATATCAACCGAAATTTGCCAAAATTCAACTTCGTCAATTCCAGCCTAATTCTACACCGGACCTCCAAGTCCAATTCCGATCGCACTCCTAAGTCACAAATAATCCCCTGAAGCTAACTGAATCATCGGAATTCGCATCCGAACCCTCTAACTATATAGTCAACATCCAAGTGACTTTTTCCAAAACAAGCTCGCTTCTAAGAGGCTAAGTGCCTTATTTCCAACTAAAAATCAATCCAACTCTACCCGATAAACTCAAATACTGATATTAAATCATAAAGAAACATAATATAGGGGATACGGGGCGGTAAGTCACGTGACGACGGGCCGGGTCGTCACATCCTCCCCAACTATAACAAATGCTCGTCCTCGAGCGGGTCAAGAAACATACTTAGAGCCTCAAATAGGTGGGGATATCTACTCCGCATCTCCTGCTTGGTCTCCCAAGTAGCCTCCTGCAGGGGCCGACCTCTCCACTGCACTTTCACTGAAGCGATATCCTTGGACCTCAACTTTCAAACTTGTCAACCCAGAACAGCCACTGGCTCCACATCATATGACAAATCACCATCCAACTGAACCGTGCTGAAGTCCAACACATGAGACGGGTCCCCAACATACTTCCGGAGCGTAGACACATGGAATACTAGATGCACACTAGACAAGCTGGGTGGCAAAGCAAGCTCATATGCCACCTCTCCAATCCTCATGAGTATCTCAAAAGGCCCAATGAAACTCGGGCTCAACTTCCCTTTCTTCCCGAACCGCATAACACCCTTTATGGTCAAAATCTTCAACAAGACCTTCTCGCCTACCATATAAGACACATCACGAACCTTCCGGTCCGCATAAATCTTCTGGCGCGGCTGTGTTGTACGAAGCCTCTCCTGGATCAACTTTACCTTGTCTAAAGCATCCTAAATCATCTCAGTCCCTAACAATCTAGCCTCCCCGGGCTCGAACCATCCAATAGGAGATCTACACCGCCTACCATACAACGCCTCATACGGGGCCATCTAAATGCTCGACTGATAACTGTTGTTGTAGGCAAACTCTTCAAGTGGCAAAAACTCATCCCATGAACCTCCAAAATCTGAATAGTGCACTCGGACTGACGGTCCGTCTGAGGATGGAATGATGTGCTCTACTCCACCTGCGTACCCAGCTCCCACTGAAATACTCTCTAGAACTGAGAAGTGAACTGAGTGCCTCTATCCGAGTTAATAGACACTGGAACTCCATGTAACCTGACAATCTCCCGAAAAAAGATCCCTGCCAGCCACTCCGAAGAGTAAGTAGTACATACTGGAATGAAGTACGCGGACTTGGTCAGCCGATCCACAATCACCCTAACTGAATCAAACTTCCTCAAAGTCCAAGGGAGAACACTCACAAAATCCATAGTAATTTTCTCCCATTTCCACTCAGAAATAACCATACGCTGAAGAACACTGCCTGGTCTCCGATGCTCGTACTTGACCTGCTGGCAGTTGAGACATCGAGCTACATAACTCACAATGTCCTTCTTCATCCTCCTCCACCAGTAATGATGTCTCAAGTCCTGATACATCTTTGCGGCACACGGTTGAATGGAGTACCACGAGCTGTGGGCCTCCTCTAGTATCGACTCCTGAAGCCCATCAACATTGGGCATGCAAATCCGGCCCTGCATCCTCAACACACCGTCATCATCAATGGTCACATCTCTGGCATAATCATGCTAAACTCTATCCTTAAGGACAAGCAAATGTGGATCATCATGCTGGTGCTCTCAGATGCGATCATACAATGAGGACCAAGAAATAATGCAAGCCAACACCCGAATCGACTCTGAAATATCTAATCTCACCATCCGATTGGCCAATGCCTAAACATCAATTGCAAAGGGCCTCTCCCCAACTGGAATATACGCCAAACTGCCCATACTAACTGCCTTACGGCTCAAAGCATCAACCACTACATTGGCCTTCCCCGGATGATACAATATGGTAATGTCATAATCCTTGAGCAATTTAAGCCACCTCCGCTGCCTCAAATTAAGATCTTTCTATTTGAACAGATGCTGAAAGCTGCGATGATCAGTATACACCTCACAAGAAATGCCATACAAATAGTGCCTCCAAATCTTTAGAGTATGGACTATAGATGCTAACTCCAAATCGTGCACAGGGTAGTTCATCTCATGAGGCTTCAACTGATGAGAAGCATATGCAATAACTCTACCCTACTGCATCAGAACACATCCTATCCCAACTCTCAAGGCATCACAATACACAGTGTAGGAACCTGAAGCTGATGGCAATACCAATATTGGAGCCGTAGTCAAAGCTATCTTGAGCTTCTGAAAGCTCTCCTCGCATTCCTCGGACCACACAAATGGAGCACCTTTCTGAGTCAACTTGGTCAAGGGCGACGCAATAGAGGAAAATCCCTGAACAAACCGGCGATAATACCCTACCAACCAAAGGAAACTACAAATCTCAGTGATTGAGCTCGATCTAGGCCAACTCTGCACCGCCTCTATCTTCTTTGAATCAACCTGAATATCATCACTGGACACCAGGTGTCCCAGAAAATCCACAGACCCAAGCTAGAACTCACACTTGGAGAACTTTGCACAAAGTTTCTCCTCCCTCAATCTCTGCAATACTACTCTCAAATGTTGAGCATGCTCCTCCTAACTATGCGAGTACACCAGGATGTCATGAATAAACACAATCATAAATGAATCCAGATACGGCCAGAACACGCTGTTCATCAAATGCATGATCACAGTTGTAGCATTAGTCAGCCCAAAAGACATAACTAGAAACTCGTAATGACCATATCTCATCCTTAAAGTTGTCTTCATAATATCAGAATCCCTAATCTCGAGCTAGTGATAGCCTGATCGAAGATCAATCTTCAAGAATACCCTCGCTCCCTGGAGCTGATCAAACAAGTCATCAATACGAGGTAGTGGATACTTATTCTTCACAGTCACCTTGTTCAACTGCCTGTAATCAATACATATTCTCATTGTGCCATCTTTCTTCTTCACAAATAAGACCGGTGCACCCCACGGTGACACGCTAGGACGAATAAACCCCTTATCTAGGAGTTCTTAAAGCTGCTCCTTCAACTCCTTCAACTCAGCTGGTGCCATACGATAGGGAGGGATAGAGATAGGCTGAGTGCCCGACACTAGATCAATGCCGAAATCAATGTCCCTGTCCGGTGGCATGCCCGGCAGGTCCGCTGGAAGCATATCTGAAAAATCCCTCACAACGGGAAGATAATCAAGGCTATGAGTCTTAGCTCCAACATCTCTCACAAATGCCAAATATGATAAACATCCATTCCCAACCATCCGCTGGGCCTTTAAGAAAGATATTACCCTGCTGGGTACATATCAGTCATACCACACCACTCGATCCTCGGAATACTTGGCATAGCCAATGTGACTGTCTTGGCGTGACGGTCTAGAATAGCATGGAACGGAGATAGCAAATCCATGCCCAAAATAACATCAAAATCTACAATGCTCGACAGCAACAAATCAACTCGGGTCTCCAGACCCCCAATAGTAACAAGACAAGACCGATATATATGGTCCGCCATAATAGTATCGCCCACCGAGGTATATACGTGCACAGGTAAAGAAAGACACCCTCGGGTCGTACCCATATGATGAGCAAAGTATGAAGATACATAAGAATAAGTAGATTCGAGATCAAATAAAATTGAGGCAAGCCTGTGGCAGACTGAAATAATACCTGTGATAACAACATCTGAAGCAATAGCATCTGACTGGCCCTGAAGAGCATAGAATCGAGCTTGACCACCACCCGATCGGCCTCCCCCTCTGGGGCGACCCCTAGCTACCTCACCCTCACCCCTAGCTGGTAGGGCGGGTGCTGAAAATACTGGGCCAGAAAATTAGGGCTGGCCCTTCTACTGAGATGAACTGCATGCACGGCGGGGACACTCCCTCCGCATATGCCCGAACTCACCACACTCATAGCAACTACCCGGTGATGGGAACTGGGACTGATGGGAACCCCTCGTGCCAGAGTAGCTAGCTGATGCACTCGGCCCGGATGAACCCTAAACAGATGGGGCATGAGACGAACTATGCGCTGGAAGCGCACTAAGAGATAACTGACTCTACTGAGAGCCCTGATAACCCCGACCAGAAGATGACCCACGAGAGCACTGAACCTGATGAGGCCTGAAGGAACGACCTCTGCGCTGCTAAACCTGGCCCCTAGATGGAGCACCACTAAAGCTACCTGATCTTTGAGGCCTCTTGGCCTCCCTCTCCTCTCTCTCCTAACGGCGAGCCGTCTCAATATCACAAGCAATATCCACTGCATCCTCAAAGGTATGGCTCAGGATCCTCTCTCAAGACATCAGAATACTGATGGGATAAACGAGTCCGTCCACAAACTGTCTAATTCGCTCCTGATCAGTCAAGACCATCCATGGAGCATAACGAGCCAACTCCGAGAATCTAACCTCATACCGCATCACAGTCATATCTCCCTGACAAAGCCACTCAAACTACCTACGCAGCTCCTCTCTCTGCGACCGTGGTACCCACTTCTCCAGAAAGTTATTAGAGAACTCCTGCCATGACAACAGTGCTGCACCTGCCAGCCTATACCGCTCATATGCCTCCCACCATGCAAAGGCTGCTCCTGAGAACTGAAAGTTGGTAAATGATACCCCACTTGACTCTAAGATCCCTGCTGTCCGAAGCCGACGCTTGTCGAGAAAACCCTGGGCATCCTCGCTCGGAATACCACTAAAAGTAGGAGGTGAGAGCCTGCTGAACCTCTCAAGATGACGCTGCTCATCGTCTGGCATCACTGGAACCCCATCGCCCTGAACCGGGGCAACTATTGAACTGGGGCAACCTGATGAGCTGGTGGCGCCTCTGGTGTCTGCAAACCCTGCACTACCTACATAGGCGTGCGAGCTATGGGGGTCTGATGACCACCCCCTGTCTGAGAAGTAGCTGCAAAAGTAGTGGCCGAGACTACCTGAGCTAGGCTAGTGCAAACTGATAGAATCTGAGCTAGGGCCTCCTGAAAACCCAGAATCACAATAGGCACAGCTGGTGCCTGAGCAGGTGCTGCTAGAGTCTCTATAGTTGGAGGCTGATCCTGAATGGGGGCAGCTGGTGGGTCAACTGGTGCTTCCCATGCTGGTCTGCCTCGACCACGACCACGGCCGCATCCAAGGCCTCTAGTGGGTGGCAATGGTGGTCGTCCTCCACATCCGGTAGCATGTGTTCTCGCCATCTGCGAGAGATTAGAATGCAAAAGTTTAGTTCTTGGATCAACAAAGTCGCACGACAAGAATTTCAAGAATATGAAGTGTTTCCTAAAGGTTCTGCAGCCTCTCGAGGATAAGTACAGACGTCTCCGTACCTATCCGCGAGACTCTACTAAACCGGCTCATGACTCGCGAGACCTGGTAACCTAGGCTCTGATACCAACTTGTCACGACCCAAACCCCGGTCGTGATGGCTCCCAACACCTTGGTAGGTAAGCCCGACCTTTATAACAATCTCAAACCCAAGGTACAAAGCTTCTTATCAGTTATTAAATTTAAAATATCAATTAAGAAAAATCTCAGTCTGTGATAGCAATAAAAACTGTACGGAAACCACAATAATATCAAAACAGCCCATATCAGATCTGGTGTCACGAGTCAGAGCCTCTAGATACAACTGAGCAATATCCTATACATATGAAAGTCCAGGGGCAGAAGTATAAGAAAAGGCAAGAGGAGAAATCGGGTCCTGCGAACGCCGGCAACTACCTCAATGACTCCGACAACTGAACTAGGCGGCAGCAATAACCTCAGCTATGCCTCCGGGATCCCTGTATATCTGTACACAAGGTGCAGGGAGTAAAGTGAGTACTCCAACTCAGTGAGTAATAGCAATAAATAAAAACTGAAAGTAAGAAATCCTGTAAGAACACTACACAGTTCCTTAACCAAGGAAAACTGGTAAAAATCTCCTACAGTCCGACAATTTACCATTACTGCTGCGGCACGCAGCCCGATCCATATCCAATACTGCTGCAGCGTGCAGCCCGATCCATACCCAGTACTGCTGCGGTGTGCAACCCGATCCAAATATAGTATATACTTCTACGGCGCGCAGCCCGATCCAATAATAATAGTCGACTGGGCTCACTTGGGTGTGTGCAGACTCCGGAGGGGCTCCTATAGCCCAAGCACCATAATACTATGGCATGCAGTCCGATCCACATAATATATCACTGTGAAGTGCAGTACCATCCCCATAATACATCACTGCGGCGTGCAGTCCGATCCATATAATACATCACTGCGGCGTGTAGTCCGATCCATATAATATATCACTGCGGCGTGTAGTCCAATCCATATAACATACTACTGCGGAATGCATTCCGATCCATACATGTATATGCATATAATGCTGCGGCATGCAATCCAATCCGGTGTATATCAAATACCCTCACTATGGGGTCCTTGACCCCTCTCAGTCAATATAGACTTGGCCTCTCAGGCCCACTCAGCTAAGACGGGGTTTCCAACCCCAGGAATTTCTCATTTAGAGTGCGAATTGATAAGACCGGTTCATATTATGTTTTTCAGTTAAGGATATGACAGAGAGTATGTTTTCAACTGGTAAAGTGAGGTCAATTAGCTCAACATGCTCCCTAAGGGTTCTACAGATCGGCACAAGGCCCCAAATGTGGCAACTAGCCCAAAATATATGGATATAAGCTCAGTCTCAGTCAAAAGTACAGTAAAGTCATCAATCGGGATGGACCGAGTCCAAATCCCTAGCAGTAACATCACCACGCTCATCATACGCCGCGTATCTCATCTCAACATAGCACCACATAGTGCAAATACAAGGTTTCAAACCCTCAGTACATCATTCAAAACCATTACACACCTCAAGCCGGCCGAAATCCTGGCTCGCCTTGCGCTTCCCTCGCAAATCAACCTCCTCGTGCATAGAATCTGGCCAAAACCACAAGGAATACATTATGATAAGCTAATGGGACATAACCCAATTGAAAGAACTCGAAAAACACCCAAAAACACGAAGCTGGCAAAACTCGAGCCCCGGGTCCACATCTCAAAAAATTATAAAATTATCATCACCGGCTTCCTTATCTCGCCACGAGTTCATACATACCAAATTCACAAAAATTGAAATCCATTTGGCCCCTCAAATTACTAGTTTTAAACTCTTTCAAATTTCAAGCCCTAACCTCCATTTTTAACCTTAATTCCCTTGGATTTTCGGTGTTAATCCATGTTTTTACACCATAGTAACGTAATCTAAGACCAAGAATCCATACCTGATGAAAACTCTCGAAACCCTCTTCAAAATCGTCCAAAAATTACCTAAGTCCGAAGCCTCAAATGTTTTTCTCCTTCAAAATTTGTGAAGGGGACTTAATATTGTTCTGCCCAGTCATTTCCGCTTATGCGGTCCATGCACCGCACCTGCGGCTTCCACTTTTGCGATCAAAACACCACTTATGTGGTTCAACTTAAAAATCTCAGGGCTGCTTCTGCAATCGAAATCCGCTTATGCGGTGTCCGCTTTTGCGGAAAGACTTCCGCTTCTGCGGAATATACCAGGCCATCTCAAGGACTACTTCTGTGACCCCATAGCCGCATCTGTGGAACCGCTCTTGCGGCTCCTTTTCTGCAGATGTGGAAATACCAGAAGCTAGAAGAACAGATCTATTGCATGCTTCCAAAATTCCCGTTTAACCATCCGAATCCACCCCGAGGCCCCTGAGACCTCAACCAAAAGAACCAACACATCCTAAAACCTTATTCAAACTTGTTTCAATCCCCAAAACACGTCAAAAAATGCTAAAACGATTAAATCACATTGTATTCAAGCCTAAGTTTCTCCAAAACCTCCGCAATACACATTCAATCAAAAACCCAACCAAACGACGTCCAAATGACCTGAAAATTTGCAGACATACTCAGAATCACCAAACGAAGCTACTGCAAGTCTCAGAATTCCATTCCGACCCTCGTTTCGAAATCCCACATATCAACCAGAATTCGACAAAATTCAACTTCGCCAATTCCAGCCTAATTCTACACCGGACCTCCAAATTCAATTCCGATTGCACTCCTACGTCACAAGTCATCCTTCGAAGCTAATCAAATCACTGAAATTTTGCATCCGAGCCCTCTAACTATATAGTCAACTTCTCCTTTCTAAGAGGCTAAGTGCCTCATTTTCAATTAAAATCAATCCAACTCTCCCTGATCAACTCAAATACTGATATTAAATCATAAAGAAACATAATATGGGGAAAACAGGGCCGTAACTCACTTGACTACAGGTCGGGTCGTCACAATACTAGTGCTTTGGCTAACAATGATAGATAGGAGTGATGGCCTAAGGGCCAGCATGCATGTTCCTCAATCTTTACCTAGAAAATATATGCATAAGAAGTTTGTTTATATAGCTTTTGCAAATTATATACTCATATTCGGACATTAAAGGGAAGGAGATCCTTTAAGTTTTAATTAATAAAAGAAAAAATAAAAAAATTATGATCTTTGAAATATTTAGGGTTAGGTATCATATACGTATACTATTTTTGTACTTCTAAAATTTTGTCCTACTCCAAAAATAATATTTAGTTAGATAAAATTTTCTCCTGCATTGTATAATTAAAATAAGAAATTACATTGAATTATCTTTCTCAATGCAATAAGAGATCAGAGTTCAATGTTTTCAAGGACTTAAAATATAGAAGTTCTTACGTCTAATTCATTCAAACCATGCAATTAGAAACTTTGGGAGATTCTTTAGAAAATTTACAAATAAAAAATATTAATAGTTGTAGGCCGTAGTTAGTTTTGTGAGTATGATTGAAAATTATTTTTTCCTCCAACTTTGTGTTTAAAATCAGGACTATTAATGGAAAGAAGGAATCACCTTTTGAGTTGTTAGAAAAAGTACAGTTGTTAAAGTAAAAATAACTCTATTTTTTTACTTTTAAATAAAAATAACTATCCAATCAAGGATTTCCGTAGATAGATGAATTTAGAAAGAAAGAAAGAAAAGAACCAAGTGTTTTAATATGAAAAAAAATATTTTTTCCGAACTCAATTGGGTAACGGGATTATCTACAACTCAATTGGTAAGCTAACCTCCAAGTTATGACTTAAATTTTAGGCCATTCAATTTGAAATTTATCTCTCTATTTGTGTTTTTGCTATCGTTCGTAGCAATATTGAAATATATTTAGATTATGAGTTACATTGTTAATCATTTTCTTTAAATATTTTATTTTTATAACTTGAAACATATTTTTAAACATAAGTTCTTTATAAGGCTTTTTGTACAAATTAATATGAGATTCACGCGTAATGCGCGTGTTTAGAAACTAGTTACTCAATATTATTATAAAATAATGTGATCTTTTATTAGCTTACCAATAAAGTGGTATACCTAAGCATTACACAATGTGCAGAACAAAGCTTCTTCATCTCCACTCTTCTACAACAATTGATCATCCTTCCGACAGTCTTCAATGACAAAACAACAACATAGGAACCCTCCAAAAAGTCCACAGCAACTTGATGCATCCCTTGCAGGTGTTCCTCCATCACGAAACCCTCTCTTGCAGCAACAAATATATCACCTATCACAAGCAGTTTAAGATATCAACAGAAGATAAATCATTGTCAAATCACAAAATGATACCAGTGTTCCATTTTTCACCCACTCCCTCCCCAACGAGATATAGCAACAAAGTCTCATACATAACACTTGATAGTCTTTTTCCTTTTTTGTCTATTGTAAAACTTGACTATTTTTTGTTCATGAATAATAGTAAAATTTGATATTTGTTAGAACTTTGTTCAATTGTATTTCAAATGTCTACAAGGTTAAGGTTTACTAGTTTTCTTCAACTCGTAAATACTTGTTCTTCAATTACAACCCAAAATTAAAATTGTCAAATATATCTTGAGGTTGTTTTAGTTCGGCTGGATATTTGACTTTTTCAAAGGAAGCTGAATAAGAGGATCATATTACATCCAAAAGCTAACCAGGCAACTCTATTTCATTGTGAGACTCATAGGCCGTTGACTTGTCAGCTTCAATGAGAATCCCGGGATCTGCAGGACACAGAGTGCGAACACATACAGATCCTGAAAGCAAGAGTTAAAAGTGACAAGAATGTGAAAGAGGAATAGAGTGTTTGCAAAACAATATAACAAGAACGTCCATCCCTATTGCACTCACCAAGAAAGAATAAACAACAATTGATATGTACCTGTAAAAATGCATAGAAGGCAACTGATAGCAGGAAGAAAACAGTTGTAGCCACAGCCTGCACACAGCAATTTGGAACAATGAGTACACAAGCTTCAAGTTGTACAAGAACAATAAACGATATTATCTAACTATAAAGGCCGATAAAATATTCATTAATCATCAGTAAGGATTGCACCTTCCATAACAACTTTAAGGTGAAACTTGGCATTCAGAGACTTGGGAAATGGGAAAAAGAGTACAGAAGAAAGAAATTCATGCTGATCAACACAACAAAAAATCGATTAAGTACTGTACTTTGTCAGATAGACGGCAAAAAACGATATCAGGTGAAACTGGCATTCAGATAAACACAGTTGCATTAGCCAACCCAGTGAACGTGATTCAGAGTTAAAACCTTTTACACTATGTTGAAGAGTTTGTCCAACAAGAAACTTGATGACGCAGATGTCACGACCCAAATCCCAAACCTGGTCGTGATGGCGCCTCTCGTGAAGACAAGGCTAGCCAACAAAACAACCGCTTCCTTGTAGTAGTTATTTAATATTTATAAAACTAAAACATGATTAGCATAATCAAAAGTGTGAAAAATAACGATAACAACAGGGAACCATCCCACTACAGCCCGATATCAGGGTGTCACTAGTCATGAGCTACTACAGAGTTCACTAATGTACTACAAGTATGAAAATAGGAACAAAGTCTGAAAGTAACAGGAACAACATAAAATAAGGGAGAAGATTTGGTGACGCGGACGATAGCGGTCACCTGACTCAGCAATGAGAACAAATCTTCAAAAAGCTCAGAAGCCGCTATTGGGTGGTCAAGTACCTGCATCTGCACACGAGGTCCATGGAGTAAAGTGAGTACTCCAACTCAGTGAGTAATAAAAGTAAATAATAACTTAGCAGTATGGAACCATGTAAAGCAAGTCATCACGCTATATAATACAGTGTAATCCTTTGAGAAAACAGTGAAAATGTGAAAATCCTTTAGTAAATATCTTGGCTCAGTTTTAGATCTCTTTTGAAAATGATCTTTTCAACAGTTGTAAAAAGATAATTTCAACAACTAAGAAATAATCAGAAAATCTGCCCCTCGGGCTCAATATCAACCTCTCAGTACAGTATCAGCCGTGCGGGCTCACTACCAACTCACAAAGTACAGAATCAGCCTCTCGGGCTCACTCCCAACTCACAAAGTACAACATCAGCCTCTCGGGCACAGTACTCCATTGACAAATAACATCAGGGTATCTGGTAAACAGTGCAAGAAGTAGCATGGATGCCAATGATATGAGTGTTGAATGTCATGCCAACATTACAAAATAAGAACAAATCCATGAGTGCAATGCAATGCATATAACGGTACACTCTAGTACCCGCTACGGCGTGCTGCCCGCTCCATTTATTTATCGTCGACGGCGCTCACTAGGGTTTTGGACAGACTTCGGAGGGGCTCTTACAGCCCAAGGGCAATAACAAGCCATCTCATGGCATCACATCTAGGCTCTTAGCCTCATATCAATATCAGTATAATCATCCAGGCACTCGGCCTCGATATCAATTTAACACTGTTGCGGCGCGCAGCCCGATCCACCCATAATCAATATAATACTGCTACGGCGCGCAGCCCGATCCATGCTCAGTCCAGAAAATCATCATAAGCCACTTGGGCATTTATAAAATAGTAGGTCTCAGCCCGAAATATCATTTAAAATATCATTTGAGTTTTCAAAACTTAGAAGTATGGATGAGTTTGTAAAACAGTATTTAAAACCTTGGACTGAAACCAAATGATATGTAAGATATGCTAAAATAGTAATATCAATCTCTGAATTATAAAATTACATCACCGGCTTCCTTATCTCGCCGCGAGTCTAACCATGTAAAAATCATTAAATTCCCATATCATTTTGACCCTCAAATTTTTGATTCTATCCAAGAGGGTTTTGTACACTTTTTCAACAAAATTCTCAGATTAAACGCCAAAACCCGCAATAGATTCAAGTTACACAACCAGAATTTAGTTAAGAACACTTACCCCATTTTTCTCTATGAAAATCAGACCAAAAATCGCCTTATCCGAGCTCCAAATCTCAAAAATGGAAAAATGGGTTCGAAGTCCCATTTCCAAAACTTAACAATACGTCCGGCACTGTTCACGTCACTGTTCACGACACTATTCACGTCACTGTTCACGGCTACTGTTCACAGGGTACTATTTTTGCAATTTTCTACATTTTTCCTATGTCCGAAATCACTCCGAGACACCTCCGAAATACTCTCGAGCCCTCGGGGCTCCTAAACAAACACATACACGAACTCAACAACATCCTACAAACTTAACCGTGCGATCAAATTGCTAAAATAACGTCATATACCATGAATTAAGCTTTAAAATCCAAGAATTCTTTCAACTTTCATAAAACATCAAATTTTCCATTTTGAGTCCGAAACACATCAAACGACGTCCGTTTTTAATGAAACTTTACATAAAGTGTTTTAACCATATATAAGACCTGTACCGGGCACCGGAACCAAAATACGATCCCGATACCATCACTTTCTAATCAAATTTCATTTCTATTTTCCTTAAATATTTTTAGAAAATAATTTTACTCAAAAATTCATTTCTCGGGCCTGGAACCTCAGAATTTGATGATTCTTGTTCCTATGAGTCACAAATAATAATATGAACATAGCGCTTCCATCAAAACCCAGTTTGGAGCTCGTTTGCTCAGTGAGATATCCATTTTGCTCGTTAAAAAATTAACACATGTTTCGCGTCAAAAACCCAATTGCGACTTGATGAAATTAAACAAAACTTTCCAAATCAGTCCTATAATTCATTATCAAAATTTAGAAAGTCTCGAAATCAAATTTTGATCTCTAGAACTAAAAATGGACCTTTGGATCACTACATGTTTATGCACAAAACGGTAAAAATCTTCCAAAAACTCTTCCAAAACTTATCCGAGCCTCATGGGACCCCGACCAAACATGCCAACATAATTCATAACATCATTTAAACCTGTTCCAATCATCGAAATACCTCAAACAACATCAAATTACCCAAAACTCATCGAATTCAAGCCTAAGTTTCTAAAAACTTCCGAAATACACTTTCGATCAAAAACCCGACCAAACGATGTCCGAAAGACCTGAAATTTTGCACACACATCCCAAATGATACAATGAAGCTATAGAAACTCTCGAAATTTCATTCTGACTCCCATGTCAAAATCTCACCTATCAACCGGAAATCGCCAAAATACTAACTTCGCCAATTCAAGCCTAATTATACACCGGACCTCCAAAATCACTTCCGATCATCATACTTCTAAGTGACAAATCACCTCCCAGAGCTAACCGAACCATCAGAATTTACATCCGAGCCCTCTAACTCATAAGTCAACATCCGATTGATTTTTCCAACTTAAGCCTTCTTAAAAGAGACTAAGTGTCTCATTTCTTATCAAAACCATTCCAAATCAACCCCCGATTACAAAAGATACGGATAATGAAGCATAGAGAAGCTGAAAATGGGGAAAACAGGGCGGTAACTCATGAGATGACGCGTTGGGTCGTCACAGCAGATATGCATTATTAGATTTAGACTAATAGAAAGGTTCACAGAAGTTCTAATCATGTTACAAAGCAAGGTAATCACCATAAACTCTGAAACTTATCAAAGAAAAAAAAATAGCTCCAATAGTTAATCACCATAAAATCTGAAACTTGTCAAAGAAAAAAAAATAGCTCTAATAGTAAAGAAACCCGTCAAATAAGTTTTCTACCACAAACTAAAACTCGACGCCTTTGCTCCAAATTCACAACAGACCCAAAACCAACATAAAAATTCAGATGAAACAAGCTGAAATTAAATGTAAGTCAAGTCAGATTCCTCCTCCAAAGGGAAAGATAGCATTTTTTTGGAGATTGACAGAAACTAGAATATATCTTACTAAATCAAAACTAAAAATTATGCAAATGCCAAATCTACAAAGAAAAAGTAACTGGGGCATCACTCAAAAAATAAATGTAAAGAGACTCAAAGTGCAGTTGACTAAAGAAGCAATCGGCAAATGCCAACAAACCACTCTACCATCAAAACGAAACTCCCACTTTAAAGACCCAAAAGAGACCTAATAACACTGATTTATGACTCATGGACTCTATTTATTGTGGAGAAATTTGTGTAAATAATTATGGAAAAAATCATTATAAAAACGGGAGAAGAACGTTTTAGACTCATGGACTCTATTTATTTTGGCGTAAATCCTTCTAAACTCAATATAGTCCTGACGGCCCAAATCATTTTTTCATCAAACCCAAATCTTACTTTCAATCTCCGTTAGCAGACACAAATTAATCTCTCTTTATAATATTTCAATTTTTTTCATCTCAAATAACACATGAAGCAACACTCTCTTTTAATAAAAAATAGGACAGAACAAACAAGTGAAAAATTAGGAAAGAAGAATAGAAAGAGGAGAGGAGTCTGAACATTGAACAGTAAAATTTAAAACAAAAAGCAGCAGAACTCTAAAAAACGAGGCAGGATAGAAAAGAAGAACTGAAAAAGATAGAAAGGAAGAAGAGAATGGATGAGAGGAGTCAAACCATAGAAGAGAAAATCAGAAGAGGAAGGGAAGACAAGAAGAGAAACTTAACTGAGAGAAGACAAGAACTCAAGGCTTGTAGCAGTTGAGAGAAGAAGAGAGTCGTCGCAGCAGAGAAGCAGATGTGCTTGGAACAAATGCCGCAAGTGTATCCGCAATTTTTTTTAAAACCTTAGAAAGCCGACTGATCTCGCTTTTTTCATCGCCTCTCTTCTTGCTTTTATTGCCTGAAACATGCGCTTATTTACAGATGCTGCGCTTCAGGCAAAAAAGCATAGACCCCTCACTTTAGGTTCTTTTTGTAGTCCCTTTCCTCACTTCTTTTATTTTCTTGCTCCCTGGTCCTTTTCACTCTTACTTTTTCGTCCCCCTCTCTTAGGGGCTACCTTTAGCTAAATATACCTACCTATCTCTATGTATTAGGTGGATTCTCCCTCTTTATTGGAGAGATACTACAAAATGGTGAAAGAGTGGAGGGAATATTATTTTGGATTGAGAAAAAAAGGATGTGATCATGTGTGTGCAAGTGTATGTAGATTATGTGTGCAAGTGTATGAAAATTGGATAAAAGTTTAGAAAGATACTAATGAAAACTAGAAGACAAAATTAAATAAATAAACTATACCACTCTAATATTTTGGACTAGATAAAATCTAAGAAACTGCTAAGGAAAATTACAAAATGCTAGCTTGTCAAATTAGACGAAAATATATTATTTTTGTGCATTTTTCTTCTTTTTTTAGGAATTTTGAACAAAACTTATATTCTAAAAATATGACATTTTTTGTCCTTTTCTAAATTTTCTTAGGTAAAACTTACATAAAGGTAAAACAAAAGCTAAAAATATCAAAATTGAACTTTAAAAATATCAACATACTAAAAAGTAGTAAAATATTTAAGTACGGTCAAAAATTAGATATTTACACTTTGTTTTCATGTGAAATTCAAATAAGTATAATCCTTCTATATTTTTACACCATTTTTTGTTAGGTGCATAGTTATTGTATTAATCATCATGCTATATTATAAGGGTGAAACCCAACGTTGAGAATTGAATTACCAAAACACCCATCAAAAGTTGAATGACCATTTTACCTAAATTCTACTCCTATGACAATTGTACAAATATATATTTATACATTCTAATACCACTTAAATACATTCTACTCCTATTTTACCCTTTACTTAAATAGCACTTTTTTCTATAATATAGTTGTAGCAAAAAGTAAAATTACCTTCCTATAAATAATTAATAAGGTTGTACTACATAATGAATAAGGTGAATGGGAAGAGACTCACGTAGAATTTTTTGTATCAGCCAAGCACTTAATGAAGTATATTAAATGTTTTAAAAGACCTTTAATCTTCCAATATTTATTACAAATAATGGTTCAGATTCTTCAGACTGTTATTGCCTATTTGCTACATATTCCACCATTTTCAGCTTTCTCTATTTTGTGGTATGATGATGCTTCTCTTTGTTTATTCAGCATGCGCTAGTACGACGACCGAAAGGGATCATCACCATATTTTTCCCTTTCCCCGCGTTTCCGAGTACTTGAAAACCTCACATTTGGTTGCCTCGATTTGCCTGCGCAGTCCGGGCGCGAAGCTGGAAGGTTTTTATGTTAAAATATATGCATTATGTAAAAAATTTGAAGAATTATGATATTAATATTGATATAGTTGACTTTGGTTAACATTTTGGGTAAACGAACCCGGAACGGTGATGTGATGGTCCCGGGAGATCCGTAGAAAAATATGGGGCTCGGGCAAGTCGAAATTCAAGGTCCAGAACCCCGGTAAAAGAACTTTTCTATTAAATTATTAAGGAAATTATTAAGGAAAAATAGAAATAAAAATGAGTTAGAAAATATAGGTATCAGGCTCGTATTTTGGTTCCGACGCCCGGTACAGGTCTTAAAAAAATTATGATCTTTGAAACATTTAGGGTTAGCGTATGATATACATGTACTATTTTTGTACTTCTAAAATTTTGTCCTAATCCCAAAATAATATTTTGTTAGATAAAATTTCCTCCTTCATTGTATAATTAAAATAAGAAATTACATTGAATTATCTTTCTCAATGCAACAAGAGATCAGAGTTCAACATTTTCAAGGACTTAAAATATAGAAGTTCTTACGTCTAATTCATTCAAACCATGTAATGAGAAACTTTGGGAGATTCTTTAGAATTTTACAAATAAAAAATATTAATAATTGTAGGTCGTAGTGAGTTTTGTGAGTATGATTGAAAATTATTTTTTCCTCCAACTTTGTGTTTAAAATCAGAACTATTAATAGAAAGAAGGAATCACCTTTCGAGTTGTTAGAAAAAGTACAGTTGTTAAAGTGAAAATATCTCTATTTTTTAAATTTTAAATAAAAATAACTATTCAATCAAGGATTTACATAGATAAATGAATTTTGAAAGAAAGAAAAAAAAAGCACCAAGTGTTTTAATATGAAAAAAAATATTTTTTCCGAAAGTAAGTATTTTTCTTACTTATTTTCTGATGTTTGCATAATAGGTCCATTGGGTAAGGGGATTATCTACAACTCAATTGATAAACTAACCTCCACGTATGACTAACATTTTAGGCCATTCAATTTGAAATTTATCTTTCTATATGTGTTTTTGCTATCGTTCGTAGCTATGACGATCCGACCCGTCATCTCATGAGTAACTACCCTGTTCTTCCCATTTTCTACTTCCTTATATTTCATTATCAGTATTGGGTGCGTTAGAATTTAATTGGAGTGACTTTATTAAGAAATGAGACAGTTAGTCTCTTTTGTGAAGACTTAAGTTGGAAAAGTCAACCGAATCTTGACTTGTGAGTTAGAGGGCTCAGAATTGAATTCCGATGATTCGGTTAGCTTTGGGGGATGATTTAAGGCTTAGGAGCGCAATGAGAAGTAATTTTGGAGGTCCGATGAAGAAGTGAGCCTATTTTGGCGAAGTTATTATTTTGGCGATTTCCGGTTTATAGGTGAAATTTTAATCTAAGAGTCAGAATGGAATTCAGAGAGTTTCAGTAGCTTCGATAGGTAATTTTGGACTTATGTGCAAAGTTTCAGTTAATTCAGAGGTGTTTAGGTCGGGTTTTTGATTGAATATGAGTTTTGAAAGTTTTAGTTTAACTTAAGCTTTGAATTGATGAAAATTGATGGTTTTGATGTGGTTTGAGATGCTTGGTTGATTGGAACAAGCTTGAATAATGTTATGGGATATTTTGGCGTGTTTTATTAAGGTCCCGGGGGCTTCGGTATGATTTCGGATGGCGGGAACACTTGAAGTTGGAAAATTTCATAATCGACGAAGTTGTAAATGAGTGCGCATAAGACCTTACTTTAAATGATCATATCTCCAGTTATTCAAGGAGTTGGGTGATGAATAACCTATCAAATTAGAGATCTCTGAGTCTAGTTTCTAACGCTTCAAACCGTTCGTCATTTAGACATTCCTACACAATGTTATGATCAAATTACCAAAGGCTGAAAAAATGTGAACTTGTGTCAAATCTGCGACCACAGAACCCGTCGCAGATTGCACTTTGCGGTTGCATTTTGGCCACAGATTAGGCCACTGTAGCCCAGTTTTGGGTGTCGATTCTGCGGTGCATTCTGCGGTCTATTTTGCTACAGCAGACCCGACTTCGGAGTGTTAACTTCCCACTTTTTATAACCCGACTCTATTTCAATATATATGCTTTGGGGTTCATTTTGGGGTGATTTTCTGAGCATTCTAGAGAGATGTGAGAGCATATTAGAGAGAGAGTGGGGGAACTCACCTTTTGAATCATCCAATCTTGCATCAATCTTCAAGAATCGAATAACCCAATCACAAGTTCTTCATCAAAGAGGTAAGGTTATACACCCTAGTCTTCAATCTCATTTTTGGGTGATTGATGAGTAAGAATTCATGTGAAAACTGGAGGTAAGTCACTTGTGGTCATTCTTAGACAATAATATGGGATTATCATCAAATATCCTAACTAGATTACTCATTTTGGGTGAAAACTTGAAGAACTAGGGCTTGGTTTTGAAAATGAAATTTTGCAATTTGAAAGGCCATTTGAGCTCTGATTTTCGGTAAATTTAATATGTACGGAGTCGTGGCGAGATGAAGAATCCATTGATGTGACTTTCGTAATTTTTAGAGAAGTGGGCCCGGGGCTCGGGTTTTTCTAATTTCAGGATTTTCGATATTTTTCGAGTCTTTTCGATTGGGTTATGTTCCCTTAGCCTATTGTAATGTATTCGTTGTGGTTTTATCCAGATTCGACGCATGAGGAGGTCGATACAAGAGGAAAGGGCATCGCGGAGTAGTATTTGGCAGGCTAGAGGTGAGTAATAGATTTAAATGATGTTATGAGGGTTTAAAACCCCGGACTTTCACATCGTAACTCTATATTGAGGTGTGACATGCATTCCACGATGAGTGAGGGGTCGGATACTATTAGGGATTATGACTTGGTCCATCCCGTGTGATGTTTATACTATATAGGTGATTGATACACATACTTTATTGATATTACTGGGCTTGATGCCATGTTTGGGGCCTTGCGCCGACTTGTAAAATCCTTCGCGGATTGATATTATTGCTTAGCATGATTTGCATATCATCTAACTTCAGTCCAAGGTTATAAATGTTATTTTGCAAACTCAGTCATAATTCTAAGCGTTGAAAACTTAAATGACATGTTAAATGTATTTCGGNACTTGAAATAGTGGTAACAATGACACTGTAATATATACTTGGAATAGTGGTAACAATGGCACTGTGTGATATAAATTTGTCAGGTAACAATGGCTGACCGGTCAGGTAATAATGACTGAGCAATATATTGCGCTTGGGCTGTAGGAGCCCTTCCAGAGTCTGTACACACCCCCAGTAAGCGCCGCCGACGATAAATAAATATGGATGGCTCGGGCTGCACGCCGCAGTGGGTACTGGAATGTGCCATCATATGCATTGCATTGATTCATGTATTTGTATTTATACTGTTGTTTAGCTGCTCCGTTCCATATGTTGCTGTATATTTGGATTTTAGAATACTTTGTGTATTTATTGTATTTTCTTATCTTCAGACTGTAGTTATTTTTATTACTCACTCGGTCGAAGTACTCACTTTACTTCTTCCACCTTGTGTGCAGATCCAGGTATTTTTTACCCGGTAGCGGGTTTGAGCTGATTGAAGATTTGCTACCATAGCTGAGCCAGGTGACCGCCAGCGTCCGCGGCACCGGATTTTCTACCCTTTGGACTTTTAAATTCCATATTGTACACTACTTGTCTTGTAAATGTGTTTAGACTCCTTTAGATGCTCATGACTTGTGACACCCCGGTCGGGTTGTATTGGGATAAAATTAATAGTTTTAATGCCAATAAGTTATATTTTCTATTCATTTATGTTTAATAGCTGTTAAAGAGAGGATTTAGGTTTGTTGGCTGGCCTTGTCTTCAAGAGAGGCACCATCACGATCGGGTATGTAATTTGGGTCCTGACAAGTTGGTATCAGAGCCTAGGTTACTAGGTCTCGCGAGTCATGAGCAGGTTTAGTAGTCTCGCGGAACGGTACGGAGACGTCTGTATTTATCCTCGGGAGGCTGCAGAACCTTTAGGAAAACTTCCCATTCTTGGAATTCTTATCGTGCGTACTTGATTCAGCTTGGAATATAACTCTTGAAATTCCTTCCTCACGTTTGTATGCGTACATTAGCGCTCAGTGTTATATGTGCCTTGATGGCTCGTGATTCCCCGATCGAGGGGCGAAATGTAATTTCTATGAGTCGATGTTGGACTAGTCTGGAGGACTTGAGGCCGAATCTTCGCCTATGGCTTGAGCACCGAGGTGCTAATTTTGCGAGCTAGTATTATGAACTTATATGTTCAGTATTATCCCTAATTGTGGGAATGTCGGCTAGATAGCTATGTGATGAGTATATTGGTGTTGTGTGGTATCTCTATATGAATTGGAAGTGTCGAAGAAGGACTGCTAGGTGATAGATAAACCATTAAGTGTTTGATTTCCATTGTGATTGGATGTGTTGCCCCGAGTTGTGGGTGCGTTGTAATGACCCGATTGATTGTTTTGAGTACTAGCGCTACGTTAAGTAGTCAGAGGCCATGAACAACTTCATTTCAGGTATTATGACTTATACGCGTGGTCGGAATTTAATTTCGAGAAGTTCGGGGTTGATTTGGGAAGAGAATTCTCATTTCGGGAGCATAAAGTTGAAAGAATGAACTAGGATTGGAATTTTGAGTAAAAGACCTCAGAATTGGGATCTGAAGGTTCCAGCAAGTTCGTATGATGATTTCGGACTTGGGAATATGCCCGGATTGGGTTTTGGATAACCCGGGAGCGCTTTGGCGCCTATTGTGGAAGTTGGCATTTTAGAAGAAATTTCATAAGTTTGGTTTGAAGTGCATTTCAGTGTTATCAATGTCTGTTTGGAATTCCAAGACCATGAATAGCTTCGCATAGTGATTCTAGAGTTGGGGGCACGATCAGAAGTGAATTCGGAGGTCCGTAGGCCATTTTGAAACCATTTGGCTAAAGATGCAAAGTTGAAGGTTTTCAGAAAGTTTGATCGGGGGGTTGAATTTTTGATATCGGGGTCGGAATCAACTTCCGGAAATTGGAGTAGGTCTTTAATGTCAAATATGACTTGTGTGCAAAATTTTAAGTCAATTGGACGTGATTTGATAGCTTTCGGCATCGGAAATAGAAGTTGGAAACTTCAAAGTTCATAAAGCTTGAATTGAGGTGTAATTCGTGATTTTGGTGTTGTTTGATATTATTTGAGGCCTCGAGCAGGTCCGTAATGTGTTTTTTGATTAGTTGGTTTGATTGGTTGGGGTCCCGGGGGCCTCAGGTGGATTTCGGGAGGTTAATGGATCGAAATTTAGAAGTTTGGAAGGCTGAGTGTGTTGCTTCTGGCATAACCGCATCTGCGGTTCTTAGACCGCAGAAGTGGGACTGCAGATGCGGTCTTTAGCTCGCAGAAGAGGAAAGGGGTGCAGGCCCAGGTATCCGCAGAAGAGGCCCCCAGACCACAGAATCGGTCAGCCCACTCAAGCCCAAAACTGCTGAAGCGTTTAGAAAGTTGCAGAAGCGACATCCGCAGAAGCGGAAATGGCATCGCAGAAGCGAAAAGTGCTGTAGGCAGTGGGGTGTTTTAAAAGGTCGGATTTGGTTCATTTCACTCATTTTCTTCACTTCACTGGGCGATTTTTGGAGGGTTCAAAGGAGGATCTTCATCAACAATGTTAAGGTAAGTTGTTCTCACCTATTATAAGCTAAATATATTGATTATGTATGAGATTAGGCATGGATATTAGTGTAAATATTCGGATTTGGTTGAAAGCCTAGAAGATTATAACCTTGGGTTTTAGACACGATGTTGAGTATAGAATTAGGAGGAAATCATATATTTTAGTTCCTAAGGTCATGGGTAACCTTTATTTTCGAGAAATTTTGGATTCCGGGCACGTGGGCCGTAGGGCATTTTGGTCATTTCACTAAACGCAGTTGGGAACTTGTATAATCTGACTTGTTAACAAGAATTTGAGTATATTATCATTAGTTTATCGTTAGTTGGCTAGTTTTGGTGCGTTGTGCGTTGGTTCAAGCTTTCAGAAGGATGGAGAATACCGATTGCGAGTCTTCCGAGCGAGGTGAGTCTCCTTTCTAATTCTATGAGGGGGAAATTACCCCATAGGTGAGTTAAATTGATTATGTGCTCCTAGTTGTGGGGGCTACGTGCGCACGAGGTGACGAGAGTCCGTGCGTAATTACTATTATGCTATTTTTCGGGTAGTTTAGGACCCAAAAAGCATGTTATATGTGGAGTAATTGTGGGATCATTGATGTCTTAGATTACTTAAATCACACTAAATTAATAATTGGATTTTTTAAAAGTCTTAAGCTTCGTTTTTCCCAAATTAATAAAAAGAATTGATATTTTCCTGGATATTTGCTCCACGTTGACTTCCTGAATGTTTATCTATCTGTGTTTGTTTATTTTGGAACTGGACGAACACCTCGACATATTAATAAATGCATCTATAGGCGCGCCGTCGACCCTCGGCAAGTGCACATTTATTTCTGTTGGATTGGGCCGTCACCTCGGTATGATTTGTGCATGCTTATATTGCTGCCTGGATTTCTTTAAGCTGTTACATGCCTCACTATGGCTCGAGATCGTATTTTTAATAATGAAAAGAAACCTTGGAAATTTCCTATGAAGAAATTACGTATTTACTTGTTTCCTCTATTTGGATAAAAATCATGTTAGATAATAAATCCACTGTTGATATGTATATTGAGAATAAATAACAGTTGCACCATTAGAGTGTGTCAAAGTTGACTATCTCGTCTCTACCCCTTCGGGATTAGTAAGGACACTCACTGAGTACACGTTGATTACGTACTCATACTACACTTCTGTGCATTTTCATTGCACAAGTACATGATACTTTAGCGGCCTACTGGGCGCAGCAGCACGGATGATTCGGGGATTAGGTGAGTTGCCGTATTCAAGGCGGCCCGCAACTTTTAAAGTCCGTTCCTGTCCATTGTATTCCGGACGGATATTGTGTTGTATTTTATGTCTTTATTAGTAGTTGCTCATGCACTTGTGACACCGGGTTTCTGGGAGGGTTTCAGTGAATCTTTGTACTAATTGGTATTATTTAAGTTTGAATTCAAGAAATGATCTTATTTTTATGTGAAATAGAAGGAAAAATCATGTATTTCAAAAGTGTTAAACGAGATCTAATTTAATATTTGACTTGGCTGGCCTGACAGCAGTGTCCGGCACCACCACGAACCTTAGTGTATTTTGGGTCGCGACAACATGGTATCAGAGCACTAGGTTCCCGTCGGTCTCACGAGTCATGAGCAAGTCTAGGAGAGTCTCGCGGATCGGTACGGAGACGTCTGTACTTATTCTCGGGAGGCTGCAGGACTGTTAGGAGTACTTTACTTCTTGATTTCTTTATCGTGCGGTTCTATTCCTTTGAGCCTTATGACTTTGATTACTTGCCACTCAATCTTGTGCGACGCGAGCGCTTGTTATAAATCGAAAATTGAAGAATTGAAATGGCACTACAAATGTGGTGCGAGATGATTTTTCCTCGTATAGTTGAATGGACTATTATAGTCACATCATGGAAGGGTATTCTATTGTTCAGCTCAGTTTCAGAACTTCTAAGAGCCTTGAGGATAGGTATAGGTTGCCATAACGCTCATGAGCGATTTTTCCGCAGTGTTGTTGTGATGCTACGGTGTTTGCCCACGTGTGGAGGCAGTGAATGAATTTAAGGGAGGTTTACTCAGTATGTAATCAAAGGGATTCAGTATTTTATTCCTAGCAAGGGAAAGTCAATCGAACCAAGGATGGTTTGATGTGGACTAGTAGAAGTAATGAAGCGTGGTAATTGCAAGCGTGAAGGAGTTCTCTCTTCTATTGGGGTGCTGTTGTCCTAATTGGACGTATTAAGTTTATCGGTGTTATGATCTTCTATGATCAGCCTTTGATGCAAGATATTGTGAAATGGCATTGGAAATGCAGCCATCGGATATCGCGGGATGCGGTGGTTCCGGACTGATAAGTATTGTAAATGTTGGTGGTTTGATAAAGATGACCTACGGAGAGGTTTGGGATTAATAGCAAATTGTGGATTTAAGCTCTATAAAGATGAATTTTATTATGGTAACAAATGAGCAACAAGAGATGAAAAAGATATGTGGGAAGTGCCAGGCAGTGTTTAAAATTTCTAAAGGCCGAGTATGAGCAGCAACTTCGAGTGACCGATTAAGGAGATGAGTCCCGCCAAAGTGGGAGAGCAGCGGAGCTGCATAAGGGCTTGGTAAAGAGAAAACTATGCACCTGAAAGGAGTCTGTAACGACTTGAGAATATCGGTGCTTGGTTATCAACGCTTTCAGATCTAATTTGAAGTGGGGATTTCAGCGACGGGAAATGGAAGTCGGTAGAATAACTCGAAGCATAGTGTTGTTATGCGGCAGGAGATTGTGTATAACAGAAATGTTCTGCTTGAAGTGCGGAAAGACGTAGCACGACTGTGAAGCGAAAGGATGTTGTCGCACATTTAATGGATGTCCACAAGGGATGAATGGACTCGTACAGTTGGAGAGTGATCTCGAACTTATGATGGGTTACAGGTGTCGTAATGACGGTACCCCATGTAGCAACATTAGAAGGTGTCGGGGAGTGATTTTGATAGGTGGGGTATTCTGGTGAGCAGGGTAGCAGTCGCGTGGTTGACGAGGCTCATGCGAAGAGTTCTACTGGATATGTAGCAAGGGAAATTATTGTGTGAATGTTGTTAATGATTTGGAGAATCCAATTGGGTTTCTACGGTAAGATATTGAGAATGCCGACGAATGTCGATGCGAAGGTGGATGATGATTCAGAATATAAAAGGTGGGGATTTACATGAGAATTCTGAAAATTTGCGGCAGATGACTGCGCAAGGTCATGTCAATAGAAATTAAGAATAATGGTGAACTCCAGAGTATTTTAATAATGGCTTCAAGCTAAATGGGAGAGTCCCACTACTTATGATTTGGACTTCATGGTTAGCTACTTGCGAAGTTCCTGGTTAATAGCATACTGAGGGATTGTCTCAGCTCCGGAAAACAACCATAAGTAGTAAAGATGTTCCATGGTTGGCCTTATGGCCTCATGTTCGAATTTGGGAAAGGATTCGGGATGTGTGCCTTGTATGGAAGCAGGTTTTAAAGGGAGTAATTCTGCTAGGTGCCTCGTCGAGAGGGTACTCCTGTGTTATGAGATCTATATAGCCGATTATATTTGGGACCAAGTCAGAGCGGATGGCTCTCAGTAACGGTCCTAGTGAATTCAAGAGGTAAAGTGTGGTGCCTAATAATGTTGATTTTATAGGCATAATTGAGGATCAAGCTTGGAAAGCTTGCTTATGAGAAGTGGCACAGAATGTTCCGTGATGATTGGCTTGTGATGTAGCAATTGGGAATTATGAAATGGTTCTTAGGAGTTGAGATAGCATGGTCTTGTGGTTCAAGGTCACTCGGGATGAATGTAGATGGAATATGTTATGTGTTGAAGAGATTTAGTATTATTTCAAAGCACTCAAGGATAAATTGGAAGGAAAGGGGTTGATTAGCCATAATTGAATTTGGCATGTTGGGATTTGTGATTAGTTCCTCCAGCGTGATTAGGTTATGTGTATGATTTGTGACGGTGCGTATCAGGCTTGTCAGCCGTCGCAACTGATGTTATTCAGAAGCCTTCTATTTCTAAGGCTCGTTGTGTAGAAGCAGATTCCTGAAAGGGTTATGGTGGCTTGGAACACTACTTACAGATTTGTATATCCTACGATTATGGGAAGTTTCCTAGGTGTTGCTATGATTCTCCTAAAGTTAGTTAAATGATAAGTTTTATATGATGAAGTGTTAGTTTATCAGTATTTCCAGGGTTGTGATGGAAATTGTGTCTATTGTATATCGGCACGTTGGGTGCAGTGAGAGGTATGAAATTTGAAGTGAGGATCAAGGTTACAGCTTGGTAATGAAAATGATGTCACAGGCTCGGATGAGCAAGAAAAGAGTTGAATGATTAGAGTAAATTGGTATTGGCTTCAGAGTCACCGGAGATCGATGTTTTGTGAAAAAGGCTTTATATCTCGGTTAGGGATTCTTGATCGCTTTTAAGCGTTAGTGTGACCGATTGTTGGAATGAGCAGACTCGATATTTATTTCAGAAGTTTGTGGGAGCGTGTCCCATGGGAAGATTGTGTAAGTGTAGCATGTAGTCGCTTGATTGACTAAAGATTTAAGCAAGTATGAGTATGGTGGTAATAACATTTGTTTGAGAAACTATGCCTGGAGGGCACCTTGTTGATTAGGTCATGAACTGGGGATGTTGCTCTGGTTATGACGGTTGTTCTTACGTGTTATGAGGAAAAGAGAGTTACTCTGAACCTTTGAAAGGTTATTCGCCAAGTTGGTACAATCAGAAATCGGCTTGAGATCTATGTATTGATTTACATATGTGAACAAGGCTTTATATCAGGCCAGTTGTGTTCGTTTCAGCGAGTGTTCCCTATGGAGGAATGGTCGGGGTGTTATTTTGTCATCATCTATTCCAGGTAATGATGTATTGCGCTATATGAGTTGTGAGACGGCTTAAGAAAATTGCTTACGTGTTGAGAGTCCGCGTAAAAATAATGTGTTATGAGCAGGATTGCTTTGAGATTTATGTTGTATATCGCACCTCAGTTGTGCTTGAGTATCGTAGCCTATAGCGCTATGTGTTTCCTCAGGGATGGTATTATGTACTTAATGTGCTTGCGATCGAAATTTGATGTTTTGTTGTAATGAGCAGATTTAGCTCAAAGTGCAATCTCCTTCTGTGAGATCTATTTATGGATCGGGTAGCACACCGCCATGGGTATGTTATTTGGATTGGGTTGCGCGCCACAATAGTGCGATGTCGAGTCTAGTTTTCTATGTGCTATTACATTATGTGTTAGGCTTCCTATCTTTCTAGGAAAAGTCCATATAAGTGCGGGGTTTAGATAATTCCTTCCAGAATTTGATTTCCTATTTGTGTTGCATTCGGATTGGTGGCCTATTGGCGCATGGTAGCATCATATGAGATTTTAATAATTTCTGAGGTGGCTTATTGACCGAACAGTTGTATCGGGTGAGACGAGATACCTTGATCTAGGATTCTGTGCAATCCAGCTAGACGAGGTATGTTACGGAAATAAGACCATTATTGGGTTCAGAATGAGGTAAGGGCCTTGTCAAGAGTGTAGACCTAATGTTTTGTTGACTTGGCGATTGATTATGAATGTCGGTACATATCCTTCATTATGGCTGTATGGTAAAGGTTGAGGTAAGACCTGTATATGTCATGGGGTGTTGTGGGAGCATCAGATCAGTAAGATTTTGGCTAAGTTGATCAGAGAATATTATCGTGGCCTTGTGGATTTAGTGTTGCAGAGTAAGAATTCAGCAAAGTGATGTTCTTAGGTTGAGTACAGCGTGTAGTGATTGATGTGGTGATCGTATGTTGGAAACAGGACTGGCATAAGATTCCGGATGTTGGAATCGGGCTCTAAGGCTTATTTGCTTGAATAAAAGGGAACAATTTCAGAATTTATTGGGCTTATGTGCTCAGCTAAGTTTCGGTAGCACGGGAAGGTGCGTGAGGTGCTAAATAGTGATTTCAGACTACTCCAGTACAGTTCTCAGCACGTTCGAGGACGAACGTATATTTAAGTGAGGGAGAATGTAATGACCCGACTGGTCGTTTTGAGTACTAGCGCTCTGTTCAGCAGTCGGAGGCCATGAACAGCTTCATTTCATGTATTATGACTTGTACGCATGGTCGGAGTTTAATTTCGGTAAGTTCGAGGTTGATTTGGGAAGAGAATTCTCATTTCAGAAGCTTAAAGTTGAAAGAATGAACTAGGATTGGAATTTTAAGTAAATGACCTCAGAATCGGGATCTGATGGTTCCAACAGGTTCGTATGTTGATTTCGGACTTGGTCGTATGCCCGGATTGGGTTTTGGATAACCTGGGAGCAGCTTGGCGCCTATTGTGGAAGTTGGCATTTTAAAAGAAATTTCATAAGTTTGGTTTGAAGTGCATTTTGATGATATCAACGTCCGTTATGAATTCCCAGACTTTTAATAGCTCCGCATAGTGATTCTGGAGTTGGGGGCACAATCAGAAGTGAAGTCGGAGGTCCGTAGACCATTTTTAAACCATTTGGCTAAAGATAGAAAGTTGAAGGTTTTCGGAAAGTTTGACCGGGGGGTTGAATTTCTGATATCATAGTCGGAATCAATTTCCAGAAGTTCGAGTAGGTCCGTAATATAAAATATGACAAGCGTGCAAAATTTGAAGTCAATCGGACGTGATTTGATAGGTATCGGCATCGGAAATAGAAGTTGGAAACTTCAAAGTTCATAAAGCTTGAGTGTAATTCGTGATTTTGGTGTTGTTTGATATAATTTGAGGCCTCGAGCAGGTACGTAATGTGTTTTGGGATTGGTTTGTATGATTGATTGGGGTCCTGGGGGCCTCGGGTGGATTCCGGGAGGTTAACGGGTCGAAATTTGGAAATTTGGAAGGCTAGGTGTGCTGGAATCTGAGGTTTTTGGACCGCAAAAGTGGGACCGCAGATGCGGTCTTTAGCTCATAGAAGCGGAAAGGGAGGCAGGCCCAGGTAGCCGCAGAAGCGGCCCCCAGACTGCAAAAGCGGTCAGCCCACTCAAGCCCAAAACCGCTGAAGCGGTAAGAATGTCGTAAAAGCGGAAATGGCATCGCAGAAGCGAAAAGTTATAAAGGCAGTGGGGTGTTTTAAAAGGTCGGATTTGGTTCATTTCACTCATTTTCTTCACTTCATTGGGCGATTTTTGGAGGGTTCAAAGGAGGATCTTCATCAACAATGTTAAAGTAAGTTGTTCTCACCTATTATAAGCTAAATACATTGATTATGTATGAGATTAAGCATGGAAATTAGTGTAAATATTGGGGTTTGGTTGGAAACCTAGAAGATTATAACCTTGGATTTTAGCCACGATCTTGAGTATGGAATTAGGAGAAAATCATATATTTGAGTTTCTAAGGTCATGGGTATCCTTTGTCGTCGAGAAATTTTGTATTTCGGGCACGTGGGCCCGAGGGTATTTTGGTCATTTTATTAAACGGAGTTGGGAACTTGAATAATCTGACTTGTTAACAAGAATTTGAGTATATTCTTATTAGTTTATCGTTAATTGGCTAGTTTTGGTGCATTGTGCTTTGGTTCAACCTTACGGAAGGATGTAGAATACCGATTGCGAGTCTTTAGAGTGAGGTGAGTCTACTTTCTAATTATGTGAGGGGGAAATTACCTCATAGGTGAGTTAAATTGAGTATGTGCTCCTAGTTGTGGGGGCTTCATGCGCCCGAGGTAACGAGAGTCCATGCGTAGCTACTATTATGCTATTGTCCGGGTAGTTTAGGACCCAAAAAGCATATTATATGTGGAGTAATTGTGGGATCATTGATGACTTAGATTGCTTAAATCACACTAAATTAATAATTGGATTTTCTAAAAGACTTAAGCTTCATTTTTCCCAAATTAATAAAGAGAATTGAACTTTTTCGAGATATTTGCTCCACGTTGACTTCCTGACTGTATCTGTCTGTATATGTTTATTTTGGAACGGGCGGAACGCCTCGGCAGATTAATAGATGCATCTATAGGCGCGTCGTCGACCCTCGGCAAGTGCACATTTATTTTTGTTGGATCGGGTTGTCGCCTCGGTATGATTTGCGCATGCTTATATTGCTGCCTGGATTTATTTAAGTTGTTACTTGCCTCACTATGGCTCGAGATCATATTGTTAATAATGAATAGAAACCTTGGAAATTTCCTATGAAGGAATTACGTGTTTACTTGTTTCCTCTATTTGGATATAAATCATGTAAGATAATAAATCCACTGTTGATATGTATATTAAGAATAAATAACCGTTGGACCATTAGAGTGTGTCAAAGTTGACCATCTCGTCTCTACCCCTTCGGGATTAGGCGGGACACTCACTGAGTACACATTGATTACGTACTCATACTACACTTCTGTGCATTTTCATTGCACAGGTACATGATACTTTAGTGGCCTACTGGGCGCAGTAGCACAGATGATTCAGGGACTAGGTGAGTTGTAGTATTCAAGGCGGCCCGCAGCTTTTAAAGTCCCTTCTAGTAACTGTATTCCTTTTCTGTCCATTGTATTCCGACGTTGTGTTGTATTTTTTGTCTTTATCAGTAGTTGCTCATGCACTTGTGACACCAGGTTTCTGGGATGGTTTCAGTGAATCTTTGTACTAATTGGTATTATTTAAGTTTGAATTCAAGAAATGATCTTATTTTTATGTGAAATAGAAGAAAAAATCCTGTATTTCAAAAGTGTTGAAGGAGATCTAATTTAGTATTTGACTTGGCTGGCCTGACAGCAGTGTCCGGCACCACCATGACCCTTAGAGGATTTTGGGTCATGACATGCTTGGAGAATCTTTTCAGTTCTCCTAGTTGGGAGCGAAGTACATATCACGTTGCGGGTTAAGTTCAGACCCATGAAGATTATATGGCTGTGTAACGTATATGATGGTGGAAGTCATGCTGAAATACTGAATTGAGGCGAAGCAGGTGGGATATCTCCTGCGGGGTGTCTTTAAGTGGTATGATCCTTATGTGTATGTTAGAAGATCTCAGGTGTAATTGAAAGGTATTTTCTATGTGTTATGATTCGAATAGGTGCAACGCATGTCCATTTATCAATTTTGATAATATAATACATGTAGTATTGAGATTAACATTGTTGATATACATTGTGATGCTTTGTCAATTTGTGGACGTGTTGTTAGGATGGTTTTGGTGATTCTCTGGCAGGTGGATAGGCCTAATTCAAAAGGAAAGTCTGCCAAAAGTCTGATGATTCGTGTCTCCACAAGCTTGTGAAAGAGTGAGTTTAATCTCACCATGATATTACGACAGCAATATAGTATATGTGTTGTGATATATATGGCTTCGAGCTAAGTTGGGGAGGTTGTTGTTGATTAGCTGATTGTACAGTTATGTACTATGTTAGCTCCGATTTGATGTATGCTGGTGAGTCAGTTCTGGTTGTGGAAATTTGGCCGAGAATGGTACGAGTGAAGGAAATTTTTTTGACAAAATGTCATGAACTCGGATGAGCAGGAGATAAGTTTCAATGTTTACAGTAAGTTGGTACTGTCTTCAGCGTCACCTAAGATCAGTGTTTTGTAAAAAAAAAGGTTTTACGTCTTGGTTAATGATTCTTGATCGCTCTTCAACGTTAGTGCGACCGGTCGTTTAGAGGTACGCTCCAGATATTTTGTGGTAAGTTGTGGGAGTGTGTTCCACTGGAAGATTTTATAAGTGTGACATGTGATCACTTGATTGATTAAATATGTAAACCAAGTATGAAGTTTGTGATGGTGTCGTTAAATTAAAGATTCATGCCTGGAGGGCACTTGGCATATTGGGTTGTGAACTGGGAAGGATTACTCTAATTGTGATGGTTGTTCTAGTGTTTTATGAAGAAAATGGAAGTTATTATGGACCTTTGAAAGGTTATCATACTAGTTCAGTGTGATCAGAATCGGCTTGAAGTCGGTGGATAGAATTAATGTGAATAACGGCTCTATATCAGGCCAGATGTTTGGATTTTTGTAATGCGGTTCTCATGGATGAGTCATTAGGTTGATGTTTCATTGTCAGATATTTCGCGTAGTAATGCATTGCGCCATGTGAGTTGTGAGACGACTTGGGAAGATGCTATGTGTTGAGAATCTGTGTAAGAATGACGTTATATGGGCATCTTGGCTCTTGAAAATCAGATTGTACATTGCACCTCAGTTGTGCTTGAGTTTTGTAGCTTATAACACTATATGTACCTCAGAGATATTATTATGCACTTAGCATGCTTTTGACCGATACACGGTATTTTGTTGTAATGAGCAAATTTGTCTCGATGTGTATCTCCTTATGTAAGATCTATGTGTGGATCGGGTGGCACGCCGCCATGGGTATGTTATCTAGATCGGGTTGCACACCGCAACAGTGTGATATTGAGTATAGTTTTCTATATGCTATTTTTATGCCTTGCTTCCTGTTTTCTAAGGAAAGCCGTAGCAGTGTGTGAGATTGGTAATTCCTTCCAGAGTTTGTTTTCCGTTTGTACCGCGTTCGAATTGGTAGCCTAGTGGAATATTGGAACATCATATGTGACTTTCAATTATGTTTATTGCCTGAGAAGTTTGTAATGGCTGAGACGAGATGATTGTATTCGAGATCAGTACAATCTGAGTATATGAAGTAAATTAAGGAGCTAAGACCATTGTTTAGTTCAGAATGAGGCGATAGTTCTTGTTGGAAGTATAGACCCAATGAGTTGTTTATTCGGCAGTGTTATGAGTTTATACAGATCTTATCCGTCGTGTCAGTATTGTAAGAATTTGAACAAGACCTATGTATGTCATGCAGAGCATGGGATGTCTAATGATTTTTCTTCTAGATGGGATCAATGGAAGTCCTTGATTAGTTGAGTACGTAAACGTTCATGGTTCGGAAGGGAGGTGAAGTGCTCATGTTACCTTAGGATGATATGGTATATGGGATATGTTGTGAAGGATTGAGAATTGCGTGTGTAAGGTTATGGTTCAGTTATGAATGGAAATTCATAACATTCTTAGGCAGTACGGGCAACTTTGGGTGATTAGAGAAATGAGCTTCAGATGATTAGGGTGAATGATCTTCAAATGATTAAGGAAATTTTATTTCTAATCATAATGATTTGTAGAGGTTACATGTTCAGAAAAAGGCCAATATGATTAAGTTGATGGCACTTCAATAGTATTAGGGTCAGGTATGATGAAGCGTGTGCTATATGGAGTTAGAGACTGGGAGTTCTAATGTACAGGCTATATTGTGGTTATGGATCGTGTGCATCGGTACCGTTTAATGGCTATCAGGATTTGGAGACTCGAGTGGATCTTTACTTGCTGGTATGTTAGATTTTGTATGTGGCGTCAGAATTTAGACTGGCCGTCTTAGTGTTGGGCAATTCTGAACTATTGTGCCATGGGCCATGCCGGAAATGCCACGGGTTGAGTGGCGAAGTGAGTTGGATTATGTTCTATCAGGTTTGCATGGTATGTGTTATTTGTTTCACCATGGGTGTAATTATTTGCTCGGGCTCCAGACATCAATTGAGCATGGTTGTCGATTTCAAGCATAGTTATTTGAGGTGTTTCATGTGGAGTAGTATTTGGATAAGATCGTGAATTGCAACAAAGCTGTGTGGAGACATGACCTTGTGGGTCAAATTTGTGTGTCATATATCTATGGTATGAGACGGGGTCTCAGCCTTGTGTTGTGGCAGTACTAGTTAATTTGAGGTACAACTCTCTCAGTTGAGTCATTTTCATGAATTGAGTATGTTCGAACCGTTTCTTATGGGTGCGCGTATTATGCAAGTTGTGGCTTAGGCCTGTATTGGGGTATTATATCACCAGAGTGGTGTGTTGGATTTGAGGTGATCGTTGGGGGCAGTGATGAATACGAACAGAATCGATTTCGTCTTGTTAGGAGGATAATATCAAGGTTCGGCTCGGAAATCTGTTGCGATATAAGTGATAGAGGAAATGACATCATAAATGGTTTATCTGAGAAATGGTTACGTTTTATCGCATGTTTTATTTATAGTTGCCAGTATATGAAAGTGTTAGAATAAGACTTTAGCTAACAAGAGGTTTCCTATCGGTATTTGGTATTGTGGGCAACTGCTGTGAATAGAGACTATCATTCCGAGTGTTGGATTGTGGGTTATTACAGCTGGTTCGTGTTAATTCTAGGCATGATTTGGGAAAATGCAATGTGGGTCTACGGTTTATGGTCTAAATAGCTGTGAAATTTCAGCTGTATTGTATTATCAGACCTATGTGAGATAGGGTGATGTGAGTTCATCCCCGGATTTATACATGGTAATGTTATTCGGCAATTGTTGGGCTTTTGGAACAAGTCTGGGCACGTTTTAGGACGAACGTTTGTTTAAGTTGGGGAGAATGTGACGACCCGACTCGTCGTCTCGTGAGTATCTACCTCGTTCTTCCCATTTTCTGCTTCCTTATGTTTCATTATCAGTATTGGGTACGTTAGAATTTAATTGGAATGACTTTATTAAGAAATGAGACACTTAGTCTCTTTTATAAAGACTTAAGTTGGAAAAGTCAACCGGATGTTGACTTGTGAGTTAGAGGGCTAAGAATTGAATTCCGATGATTCGGTTAGCTTCGGACGATTATTTAAGGCTAGGGAGCAAAATCGGAAGTAATTTTGGAGGTCCGGTGAAGAAGTTAGCATATTTTGGCGAAGTTAGTATTTTGGCGATTTCCGGTTGATAGGTGAAATTTTGATCTTGGAGTCGGAATGGAATTCCGAGAGTTTCAGTGGCTTCGTTAGTGATTTTGGACTTGTGTGCAAAATTTCAGTAGATTCAGAGGTGTTTAGGTCGGGTTTTTGATTGAATATGAGTTTTGAAAGTTTTAGTTCAACTTAAGCTTTGAATTAATGAAAATTGATGGTTTTGACGTTGTTTGAGGTGTTTTGTTGATTGGAACAAGTTTGAATAATGTTATGGGATATTTTGGCGTGTTTGATTGAGGTCCCGGGGGCTTTGGTGTGATTTCGGTTGGCTAACGGGAACTCTTGAAGTTGGAAAATTTCATAATCGACGAAGTTGTAAATGAGTGCTCATAAGGCCTCACTTTAAACGATCATATCTCCAGTTATGCAAGGATTTGGGTGATTAACAACCTATAAAATTAGAGATCTCTGATTCTAGTTTCTAACGCTTCAAACCGTTTGTCATTTGGACATTCCTACACAAAGTTATGATCAAATTACCAAAGACTGGAAAAATGTGAACCTGTGTCAAATATGCGACCGCAGAACGTGACGCAGATTGCACTCTACGGTCGCATTTTGACCGCAGATTGGGCCAGTGTAGCCCAGTTTTGGGTGTCGATTATGCGGTGCATTATGCGGACTGCATATTCATTCTGCGGTCCGTTCTGCTACAGCTGACCCAACTTCGAAGTTTTAACTTCCCACTTTTTATAACCCCACCCCATTTCAATATATATGCTTTGGGGTTCATTTTGGGGTGATTTTCTGAGCATTCTAGAGAGAGGTGAGAGCATTTTAGAGAGAGAGTGGGGGAACTCACCTTTTGAATCATCCAATCTTGCATCAATCTTCAAGAATCGAATAACCCAATCACAAGTTCTTCATCAAAGAGGTAAGGTTCTATACCCTAGTCTTCAATCTCGTTTTTGGGTGAATGATGAGTAAGAATTCATGTGAAAACTGGAGATAAGTCACTTGTGGTCATTGTTAGACAATAATATGGGATTATCATCAAATACCCTAACTAGATTACTCATTTTTGGTGAAAGCTTGAAGAACTAGGGCTTGGTTTTGAAAATGAAATTTTGGGATTTGAAAGGTCATTTGAGCTTCGATTTTGGGTAAATTTTATATGTACGGACTCGTGGCGAGACGAGGAATCCGTTGATGTGACTTTCGTAATTTTTTGAGAAGTGGACCCGGGGATCGGGTTTTGCTAATTTCGGGATTTTCGATATTTTTCGAGTGTTTTCGATTGGGTTATGTTCCCTTAGCCTATTGTAATGTATTCGTTGTGGTTTTGGCCAGATTCGATGCACGAGGAGGTCGATACGAGAGGAAAGGGCATCGCGGAGTAGTATTTGGCAGGCTAGAGGTGAGTAATAGATTTAAATTGCTGTTCTGAGGGTTTGAAACCCCGGACTTTCACATCGTAACGCTATATTGAGGAGTGACACGCATTCAACGACGAGTGCGGGGTCGTATACTATTGGGGATTGTGTCTTGGTCTATCCCGTGTGATGTTTATACTATACAAGTGATTGGTACACATACTTATTGATATTACTGGGCTTGATGCCATGTTTGGGGTCTTGCGACTACTTGTAACTTCGAGGATTGATATTACTACTTAGCATGATTTGCATATCATCTAACTTCAGTCCAAGGTTTTAAATGCTGTTTTGCAAACTCACCCATAATTCTAAGCGTTGAAAACTTAAATGACATGTTAAATGTATTTCGTGATGGAAACATCTATTTTGTAAATGCCCAAGGGGCTTACTATATTATTTTCTGGACTGATCATAAAGTGACTTGAAACAGTGGTAACAATAACACTGTATGTTATAATTAAAACAGTGATAACAATGACACTATAATATATACTTGGAACAGTGGTAACAATGGCATTGTGTGATATAAATTGGTCAGTTAACAATGGCTGACCGGTCAGGTAACAATGACTGACCAAGATATTGCGCTTGGGCTATAGGAGCCCCTCCGGAGTCTGTACACACCCCCAGTGAGCGCCATCGACGATTAATAAATATGGATGGCTCGGGATGCATGCCGCAGTGGGTACTGGAATGTATCATCATATGCATTGCATTGCATTCATGTATTTTTATTTATACTGGATTTTAGCTGCTCAGTTCCATATATTGCTGTATATTTGGATTTTAGCTTACTTTGTGTATTTACTGGATTTTCTTATCTTCAGACTGTAATTACTTTTATTACTTACTAGGTCGGAATACTCACTTTACTCCCTGCACCTTGTGTGCATATCCAGGTATTTGTTACCCGGTAGCGGGATTGAGTTGATTGAAGATTTGCTACCATTGCTGAGCCAGGTGACCGCCAGCGTCCGTGGCACCAGATTTTCTACCCTTTTGACTTTTAAATTCCATATTGTACACTACTGGCTTGTAAATGTATTTAGACTCCTTTAGATGCTCGTGACTTGTGACACCCCGGTCGAGTTGTATTGGGATGAAATCAATAGTTTTAATGCCAATAAGTTGTATTTTTTATTCATTTATGTTTAATAGCTATTAAAGAGAGGATTTGGGGTTTTTGGTTGACCTTGTCTTCATGAGAGGCGCCATCACGACCGGGATGGAATTTGGGTCGTGACAGTAGCAATATTGAAATGTATTTAGTTTATGAGTTACATTGTTAATCATTTTCTTTCAATATTTTATTTTTATAACTCGAAACATATTTTTAAACATAAGTTCTTTATAAGGATTTTTTACAAATTAATATGGGATTCACACGTAATGCGCGTGTTCAGAAACTAGTTACTTAATATTGTTATAAAATAATGTGATCTTTTATTAGCTTACCAATAAAGTGGTATACCTCAGCATTACACAATGTGCAGAACAAAGCTTCTTCATCTCCACTATGCTGCAGCAATTGATCATCCTTCCGACAGTCTTCAATGACAAAACAACAACATAGGAACCCTCCAAAAATTCCACAGCAACTTGATGCATCCCTTGCAGGTGTTCCTCCATCACGAAACACTCTCTTACAACTGCATATATCACCAATCACAAGAAGTTTAAGATGTCAACAGAAGATAAATCATGGTCAAATTACAAAATAATACCAGTGTTCCATTTTTCACCCACTCCCTCCCCAACGAGATACAGCAACAAAGTCTCATACGTAACACTTGATAGTCTTTTTCCTTTTTTGTCTATTGTAAAACCTAATTTATTTTTAGTTCATGAATCATAGTAAAATTTGATATTTTTTAGAACTTTGTTCAATTGTATTTTAAATGTCTACAAGGTCAGGGTTTACTAGTTATCTTCAACTCATAAATACTTGTTCTTCAATTACAACCCAAAATTAAAATTGTCAAATGTATCTTGAGGATGTTCTAGTTCCGCTGAAGATTTGACTTTTTCAAAGGAAGTAGAATAAGAGGATCATATTGCATCCAAAAGCTAACCAGGCAACTCTATTTCATTGTGCGACACATAGGCCGTTGACTTGTCAGCTTCAATGAGAATCCCGGGATCTGCATAACACAGAGTGCGAACACATACAGAGCCTGAAAGCAAGAGTTAAAAGTGACAAGAATGTGAAAGAGGAATAGAGTGTTTGCAAAACAATATAACAAGAATGTCCATCCCTATTGCACTCACCAAGAAGGAATAAACAACAATTGATATTTACCTGTAAAAATGCATAGAAGGCAACTGATAGCAGGAAGAAAATAGTTGTAGCCACAGCTTGCACACAACAATTTGGAACAATGAGTACACAAGCTTCAAGTTGTACAAGAACAATAAATGATATTAGCTAAGTATAATTGCCGATAAAATATGCTGTCATTAATCATCAGTAAGGATTGCACCTTCCATAAGAACTTTAAGGTGAAACTTGGCATTCAGAGACTTGAGAAATGGGAAAAAGAGTACAGAAAAAAGAAAAGCATGCTGATCAACACAACAAAAAATCGATTAAGTATTGTACTTTGTCAGATAGACGGCAAAAAACAATATCAGGTGAAAATGGCGTTCAGATAAACACAGTTGCATTAGACAATCCAGTGAACGTGATTCAGAGTTAAAACCTTTTACACTATGTTGAAGAGTTTGTCCAACAAGGAACTTGATGAAGTAGATATGCATTATTGCATTTAGACTAATAGAAAGGTTCACAGAAGTTCTAATCTTAAAGCAAGGTAATCACCATAAACTCTTAAACTTGTCAAATAAAAAAAAATAGCTCCAATAGTTAATCACCATAAACTCTGAAACTTGTCAAAGAAAAAAAAATATCTCCAATAGAAAAGAAACCCATCAAATAAATTTTCTACCACAAACTAAAACTCGACGCCTTTGCTCCAAATTCATAACAGACCCAAAACTAACATAAAAATTAAGATAAAACAAACTGAAATTAAATGTAAGTCAAGTTAGATTCCTCTTCTAAAGGGAAATATCATATTTTTTTGGAGATTGATAAACACTAGAAGATATATTAGTAAATCAAAACTAAAAATTATGCAAACGCCAAATCTACAAAGAAAAAGTAAATGGGGCATCACTCAAAAAGGAAATGTAAAGAGACTCAAAGTTCAGTTGACTAAAAAAACAATCAGCAAATGCTAACAAACCACTCTACCATCAAAATAAAACTCCCACTTTAAAGACCCAAAAAAGATCTAATAACACTAATTTATGACTCATGGACTCTATTTATTGTGGAGAATTTTGAGTAAATTAATTATGGAAAAAATCATTATAAAAATGGGAGAAGAACGTTTTAGAAGCATGGACTCTACTTATTTTGGCATAAATCCTTCTAAAATCAATATAGTCTTGACGGCCCAAATTATTTTTTCAACAAACCCAAATCTTATTTTCAATATCTATTAGGAGACTCAAATTAATCTCTCTTTATCATATTTCAATTTTTTTCATCTCAAATAACACATGAAGAAACACTCGGTTTTAATAGAAAATAGGGCAGAATAAAGAAGTAAAAAATTAGAAAAGAAGAATAGAAAGAGGAGAGGGGTCTGAACATTGAACAGTAAAATTTTTTTTAAAAAAATAGCAGAACCCTAAAAGATAAGGCAGGATAGAAAAGAAGAACTGAAAAAAATAGAATGGAGGAAGAGAAAAAATGAGAGGAGTCAAACAGTAGAAGAAAAAATCAGAAGAGGAAGGGAAGAGAAGAAGAGAAACTTAATTGAGAGAAGACAAGAACTCAAGGCTTGTAGCAGTTGAGAGAATAAGAGATTTGTCGCAGCAGATGTGTTTGGAAGAAATGCCGCAAGTGTATCCGCAAATTTTTTTAAAAACCCTAGACTGCCGATGGATCTCGCTTTTTTTTCATCGTCTCTCTTCTTACTTTTATTGCCTGAAGTGTGCGCTTATTTACAGATGCTGCGCTTCAGGTAGAAAATCGTAGACGTCACTTTAGGTTCTTTTTGCAGTCCCTTTCCTCACTTCTTTTATTGTCTTGCTCCCTATTCCTTTTCACTCTTAATTTTTCATCCCCCTCTCTTAGGGGCTACCTTTAGCTAAATATACCTACCTATCTCTTTGTATTAGGTGGATCCTTCGTCTTTATTGGAGAGATACTATAAAATGGTGAAAGAGTGAAGGGAATATTCTTTTGGATAGGGAAAAAAAGGATGTGATCATGTGTGTACAAGTGTACGTAGATTAAATAAAAGTGAAGAAAGATACTAATGAAAACTAGAAGACAAAATTAAATAAATAAAATATACCACGCTAATATTTTGGACTAACATATTATTTTTGTGCATTTTTCTTCTTTTTTTAGCAATTTAGAACAAAACTTATATTCTAAAAATATGACATTTTTTGTCTTTTTCTAAATTTTCATAGGAAAAACTTACATAAAGGTAAAAAAAAAGCTAAAAATATCAAAATTGGACTTTAAAAATATCCACATACTAAAAAGTAGTAAAATATTTAAGTACGCTAAAAAATTAGATTATTTACACTTTGTTTTCATGTGAAATTCAAATAAGTATAATCCTTCTATATTTTTACACCATTTTTTGTTATGTGCATAGTTATTGTTTTAATCATCATGCTATATTATTAGGGTGAAACGCAACGTTGAGAATTGAATTACCAAAATACCCATCAAAAGTTGAATGACCATTTTACCTAAATTCTACTCTTATGACAATTGTAAAAAAATGTAATTATACATTCTAATACCACTTAAATACATTCTACTCCTATTTTACCCTTTACTTAAATACAACTTTTTCTATAACATAGTTGTAGAAAAAAGTAAAATTACCTTGCAATAAATAATCAATAAGGTTGTACTACATAATGAATAAGGTGAATGGGAAGAGACTCACGTGGAATTTTTTGTATCAGCCAAGCACTTAATGCAGTATATTAAATATTTTGAAAGAGCTTTCATCTTCCAATATTTATTACAAATAATGGTTCAGATTCTTCAGACTGTTATTGCCTATTTACTACATATTCCACCGTTTTCAGCTTTCTCTATTTTGTGGTATGATGACGCTTCTCTTTGTTTATTTAGCATGCGCTAGGTACTCTTTGCTCTTCCTGTCTAGCTCTTTATATTTTAATGTCCTTATCTTATCTGCATATTTGTACGTGTGTGCTTGCGGTATTCTCAGTGGGCTTTTGGGTTTGGTAAGAATAGAAATTTGCAAACCGGGGGTCGAGAGGTTGTCATTGTTTATGTTAAATGAGTATTTTGTTAATTGTTTTATGCAGTTAATTTTAATTCTCTAATTGGGGTTCCGACGAGTACTTGAAACCTAGAAAGTTGCTTTTTTTCGTACCTCAAAATAGTTGCATTAATTAATATTATAATTTACTCCTTCTAGTCCCCAATAAGTGATGAATTTAATTTTTTATTTTGGTCCAAAATAAGTGTGCATTTATATAATCAAGAACGAATTCAATTTATTTTTATAAAATTATCGTTATGTACATATCCCTAAAAAGTTTTCTTACTCTTCACTTTAAATATTTAATTAAGGGTAGTTTAGTTGTGACGATCCGGCCAGTCGTCACATGAGTTACCGCCCCGCTTTCCCCTTATTGTGTTGCTTCATGTTTCAATATCGGTATTAGAGTTGATCGGATAGAGTTGGGTTGGTTTTGGATGAAAATGAGGCAATTAACCTCTTAGAAGGAAGGATGTTGTAGAAAATTCAACCGGAAGTTGACTATGTGGTTGGAGGGCTCGGATGTGAATTCTGGTGGTTTGGTTAGTTTCGGAGGATGATTTGTGACTTAGGAGTGCGATCGGAATCGAATATGGAGGTCCGATGTAGAATTAGGCTTGAATTGGCGAAGTTGGAATTTTGGCGAATTCCGGTTGGTAGGTGAGATTTTGATCCGACGGTCGGAATGGAATTCTGAGAGTTTCAGTAGCTTCATTAGGTGATTTTGGATATGTTTGCAAAATTTCAGGTCATTCGGACATTGTTTGGTCGGGTTTTTGATTGAATGCGCATTTCGGAAGTTTTGATGTAAACTAGGCTTGAATCCGATATAATTTATTGGTTTTAGCATTGTTTGACGTGTTTTGAGGATTGGAAGTAGTTTGTATAAGGTTGTTCGATGTGTTGGTGCTTTTGGTTGAGATCCCGATGGCCTGTTGTAGGAGCGGTTCCGCAGATGCGGCTGATTGATCGCAAAAGCGGTCCTGGAGAGGGGCTGGAATTTTCCGCAAAAGCGAAAGAATTTCTGCCAAAGCGGACACCGTAGAAGGGGTTTAAGACCGTAGAAGCGGCCCCAGTGGGTTTAAGTGAAATCGTAGAAGCGTTCTAACGGCCGTAGAAGCGGTCCTGCAAAAGCGGTAGCGGGACCGCAGAAGCGAAAATCTCAGAAGGGTTTAATGAAACAGTGGTTTCGAATTTCAGAAGTTAGAAAAACATTTTGGGACTTCGGGAAGAGACGATTTTGGTCGATTTGGAGAGTTTTCAAAACGGATTCCATCAGGTATGAATTTGTAGTCTCAAATAATATTGTTATGGTATAAAAACAAGGATTAAAGACTAAAAATTAAAGGAATCAAAGGGTAAAAATGGAGGTTAGGGCTTGAAAACTAAGAGAGTCTAAATTTGATTATTTGAAGGGACAAATGGCCTCCGATTCTTGTGTATTTTATATGTACGGACTCGTGGTGAGATGAGGATTCCGAAGATGTGAATTTCGTAATTTTTTTTCGAGAAGTGTGCCCGGGTCTCGAGTTTTTTCAACTTCGTGGTTTTTGTTGTCTTTCTAGTCTTTTCGATTGGGTTATGGTTTATTGGCCTATTGTGACGTATCCCTTATGGTTTTGATCAGATTCTATACGCGAGGAGGTAGATTTGAGGGGGGAAAGCTTGGCGAGCTAGATTATCGGCCGGCTTGAGGTGAGTAATGCTTGTGAATGATGTTCTGAGGGTTTAAAACCCCACATTTGCACATCTTAGTGCTGTATTGAGGTGACTTGCACGCTGGACCTGAGCGTGGGGTAGAGCACCGTTGAGGATCGTGACTTGGTCCATCCCGGTTGTTGGTTTTTACCGCGTATTTGTAAATGATTTGTTGTTATCATTATGACTTGGGGCCCATTGCCATACCTGGGGCTTATTGCCGATTGTTTGAACTCTTTATCAACTACCATCACCGTTTCCCTCACTATTTCAAAAATGTTATTTGAACTCAGTCCATGTGATTTACACTGTTTCATGAACTCAGTTATATTTTACTCAAACTTAGAGTTTTAACTGATATTTGAACTATTATTCTAGCTGATTATTATTGTTTTACTAATGCCCGAGGGGCTTTTGACTATTTTTGAACTGATTGAGGCCGAGGGCCATATGTGAGGGCATGAGGAGTGATGTGAGGAGGCTTTCATGCCTCGAGTGTTATGTGAGGAGGCTTTCAGGGCTCGAGTGTATTGTGAGCAGGCTTTCAGGCGTCGTATTGTTATTATTCAGGCTTTCAGGCCATATTGATAGCGCTTGGGCTGTAAGAAACCCTCCGGAGTCTGCACACCCACAGTGAGCGCGGGGTACCCCTTTGAAATGGGCAGTGGTAACAATGACACTGTCATACATGTTTCGGTCAGGTAACAATGACTGACCGGTCAGGTAACAATGACTGACTAGAGGTAACAATGACACTGAAACACGCTTTGGTCAGGTAACAATAGCTGACCCTACTAGTGTATTCTTGTTTATTTGATTCCTTTTAAGAGAATGTCTTGCTATGTTTCACGGAATTCTACTGTTTATTTGGTATTACTGCTTGAGATAGCATTATCTGTGCCCTTTTTGGGATTTTATACTTTTAGTGTTATTCACTTTTATCACCACTGAGTTGGAAGTACACACTTTACTCCCTGCACCATTTGTGCAGATCTAGGTCCTTCTTCACAGGCTGAGTAGACATTCAGTGATCAGCAGGCTTGCTTATTCGGGCTAGTTGAGGTAGCTGCATGGCGATCGCAGGCGTTCACTCTTTCTCTTATCCTTGTCTTTTATATTCTGCACTTTCAGGCATTTAGACAGATTATGTAGTAGGATATTATTCTATTCCGTAGAGGCTCATATTCGTAACACCAGGTCCAGGGTTGGGCTATATGTTGTGTTTTTGCTAAACATCAGTATTCGTATTGGTATTTTCGTATTTTCCTTAAATGGCTTAATTTTTACAGTTTCACTTATCAAATATTGGTTGCCAATTGGGTTGAATATATGGTTAATGGTCGGGCTTGCCTAGTAGTGTGTTGGGCGCCATCACGGTCGGGTTTGGGGTCGTGACATTAGTCATACTAGGTATTTTTGTATAGATTTTTATATTTTTTTAATGGGCGTTCCAAAAGCAGATTGGACCTCATATGAAGATAAATTCATATTTTATTTCGCTAAACTGTGAGACTGTGTTCATCCTCGTACGAAGATAAATTCATTCAAATTTTAACATAAAAGGACCAATATTATTGTGACGACCCGACCCGTTGTCTCATGAGTTACCGCTCCATTCTTCATGTTTTCAACATCCTTATGCTTTATTGTCCGTATCTTGTGTAATAGAGTTGAGTTGGAGTGGTTTTGATAAGAAATGAGACACTTAGTCTCTTTAAGGAAGACTTGGTTTGGAAAAGTCGACCGGATGTTGACTTATGTGTTAGAGGGCTCCGAATTTAATTTCGATGATTCGGATAGCTTCGGGGGATGATTTAAGGCTTAGGAGTGTGTTCGGAATATTTTTGTGATGATCGGTGTAGAATTTTACTTGAATTGGCAAAGTTAGCATTTTGGCGAATTCCGGTTGATAGGCGAGATTTTGATCCGAGGGTTGGAATGGAATTCTCAGAGTTGCTATAGCTTCGTTATGTAATTTTGGACTTGTCTGCAAAATTTGAGGTCATTCGGACGTGGTTTAGTTTGCTTTTGGATCAAAACGGAATTTGGGAGCTCTTGAAATTCATAGACTTAAATTCGATGTAATTTGAGGATTTTGGTGTTAGTCGAGGTGTTTTGATGATTGGAACGAGGTTGAATAATGTTTTAGGATACGTTGGTGCTTTTTGTTGAGGTCCTGGGGCCCTCGGGTGTGTTCGAATGACTTTTGAGCGAGTACGGACACCCCGGAACTTAGAAAAATGGAGGGGTAGCAGTTTTGGCATGGACCGCGCTCATTTTCGTGCTGGGCGCACTGGCCTAGCGCTGGCAACGTCAAAGTGGTTGCGGCCGCGGTCACTAAAGAACTGCAGGTCGTTGGTCCTACTTTGGAAGCTCATATCTTTTGATCTACAAGGAATTTCGGGTTGATTAAAAAACAAAAGTTTTAGATCATTGAATCTAGTTTCCAGAAAAATAATATAATAGGCATTTGGACGTTTGTAGCGAACGTTATGGCCAAAATACTAAAGCCTGTCACTACACTCAAAACTGGGCGCGGCCACGGTCATTTTCGCGTGGACCCCACTGGTTTTGCGCGGACTGCGGTAATTTTTGTGCGGTCACCAGTGTCGGAATCCAAGGGGCATTCTATAAATCCGAGGTTTTGGTTTTTTTTTGATATTTTGACCTAGAGAGCTCGGATTTTGGCGATTTTTCGAAGGTTTTTTAAGAAATTCATCGGGGTATGTAATTCTAACTCAGATTTAGCTAGATTACATGAATATATCATTGAATCCATCATTTAATTTGTGATTTGGGATGGAAATTGGTGAAATATTCAAAAAATTTAAAATGATGATTTGAAGGACCAAACGATATCAGAATTGGATAATTTTGGTATGGTTAGACTCGTGGCGAGATAAGGAATCTGATGATGTTAATTTTTCTGATTTTAGAGAACTGGACCCGGGGCTCGGGTTTTTGCCAAATTTTGGGATTTTGATGTTTTTCAATTATTTTCGATTGGGTTATGTTTATTTAACATATTGTGATGTATTCGCTCTGATTTTGGTTAGATTCGACGCACGTGGAGGCCGATTTGAGGGGCAAAGGCGTCGAGAGCTAGAGATTTCATCGGTTCGAGGTGAGTAATACTTGTAAATGATATCCTTAGGGTTTGAAACCTCAGATTATCACATCATAGTGCTGTATTGAGGTGACTTGCATGCCGGGTATGAGTGTAGCATAGAGAACCATTGGGGATTATGACTTGGTCCGTCCCGATTGTTGATTTTACCGCGTATTTGACTGAAACTACTTGTCATCATCATAATTTGGGCTATTTGCCATGTTTGTGCTTCATGCCAAGTACGTGAATCCTTCGGGGTTTGATATTACTGTTTTAGCATATCTTGCATATCATTTGGTTTCAGTCCAAGATTTTTAATACTGTTTTGCAAACTCAGCCATATTTCTAAGTTTTGAAAACTCAAATGATATTTTAAATGTTATTTCGGGCTGAGAACTACTGTTTATAAATGCCCAAGGGGCTTATGATATTTTTTGGACTGGTTATGGGTGGCTCGGGGTACACGCCGCAGCAGCAATTTAAAATAGTGGTAACAATGGCACTGTGTTATTTGACTTGAAACATTATGGGTGGCTCGGGCTGCGCGCTGCAACAGTGATTTGAAACAGTGGTAACAATGGCACTGTATGATATAAATGGGTCAGGTAACAATGGCTGACCAGGATTTGATTAATGCCACGATATGGCTTGATATTGCGCTTGGGCTGTAAGAGCCCCTCCGGAGTCTGTACACACCCCAGTGAGCGTCGTCGACGTTAAATGATTATGGGTGGCTCGGGCTGCGCGCCGCAGTGGGTACTGGAATGTACCATCATATGCATTGCATTGCGCTCATGCATTTGTTCCTACTGTACTACTTGTCATGACATTCAACACCGCTATTTCATTAGCATCCATGCTATTTCTTGTACTGCTTACCAGATACCCTAGTGATAATTGTTAATGGAGTGCTTTGCCCGAGGGGATGACTTTTGTGCTTGCTTGCACTACTTGTTGTGCATTCATTGCTTAACTGTTGGAAAAAGATATTTTCAAAGGATGTTTTAACCTGAGCCCAGATATTTCTAAACACGGTTTCACTGTTTTCTCAGGGGTTATACTATCTTATATAGCGTTATGGTTTGATTTAAGCGATTTCTCACTGCTCAGTTGTTATTTACTTTTATTACTCACTAAGTTGGAGTACTCACTTTACTCCCTGCACCTCGCGTGCAGATGCAGGTATGGGCTCACCCGGTAGCGAGTTTGAGCAGGTTGAGGATTTGCTATCATAGCTGAGCAAGGTGACCGCCAGCGTTCGCAGCATCGGATTTCTTCCTTTCGATTTTAGATTTTATTCTGTGTATTATAGGCTTTCTATTTGTATTATAGATATTTCTAGACGCTCGTGACTTCTGACACCCTGGTCGGGCTGAGTTGGGTTGGATTTTCGTATTTTTATCTATATTTTGTCTATTTGGTATTATTAAACAATCTTGTACTATAATTGCTTTAAATAATTATTTTAAAAGGATGAATTATGTTGACTGGTTGGCCTTGTCTGCATGAGAGGCGCCATCACGACCAGGTTTAGGATTTGGGTCGTGACAAGTTGGTATCAGAGCCTAGGTTACTAGGTCTCACGAGTCATGAGCATGCTTAGTAGAGTCTCGCGAATCGGTACGGAGATGTCTGTTTTTATCCTCGAGAGGCTGCAGAACCTTTAGGAAAACTTTACATTCTTGAATTCTTATCGTGCGTCCTTGATCCAGCTTGAAAAAGAAACTATTGAAATTCCTTCCACGTGTTTGAACGAGTGCATGATCGTTCAGAATTTGATGTGTCTTGATCGCTTGCGATTTCCTGATAGAGGGGCGAGATGTAATCTCCGTGAGTATATATTGGGCCAGTCTGGAGGACTTGAGGCCTGATCTTTGCCTATGGCTTGAGCACTGAGGTGTTGATTGCGTGAGCAAGTGTTTTAAACCTATGTGTGTGGTTTATTGTCCCTATTAGTGGAAATGACGGCTGGATAGCTACGTGATGAGTGTGTTATTACTACAAGATGTATCTATGTAACTTGGAATAGTTGAGGAAGACTCGCTAGAAATAGGTAAACTATTAGGCACTTGAATTCCATCATGATTCGAGGTATAGCCCTGAGTTATGGGCGCGTGAAGAATCTTTTCATGTCTCCTATTTGGAGTGAAGTAAATTTCATGTTATGGTATGAGTTTAGACTCAAGAAGATGAAGTTATTATGTAATGTGTATGACAGTGGAAGGTGTACAAAAATATTAACAAAAGGTAAAGCTAATGGGTAATTAGCTTATGAGGGAAAACTATTTCTCATACTAATTAGATAAGTCTGGTAGATGAGATCGCTTCTGTAAATGTATTATGACAAAATCTATGAGTCGAGGATCCCACCTTGAAGATCGAAAACATTAAGGAAAGAAAATGTTCTTACTTGGTTGAATAGCCCAATAATGGAGTATCGAAAGGTATTTTCTATGTGTTATGATTCAAATAGGTGCAACGCATGTACATGTATCAATTTTTATAATATAATACATGTAATATTGAGATTAATTTTATTCATATACATTGTGATGCTTTGTCAAGTTGTGGATGTATTTTTAGGATGGTTTTGGTGATCCTCCGGCAGGTGGATAGGCCTAATTACAAGGAGACTCTGCTGAAATTTTTGAAATATTTGGGACTTAGTAAAAATTTGGTCACCTAGAGAGTGGGCTTAACTGTTGTGTGACTGAATGCAACAATTGCAGAAGAGTTAAATTTCCAGATGATTTGTGTTTCCACAAGCTTATGAAGGAGTGAGTTCAATCTCACTATGGTATTACGACAACAATAGAGTATATGCGTTATGATTTATTGAGCGCGTTTTGATCTATGGCTTTGAGACAAGTTGGGAAGTTTGCTTTTAATAAAGTTAATTGCATGGTTAAGAGCTATATTGTTCCAGTCTGCCACAGAGATGCCTCAGTATTATTCGATCTTGGTTCCACCAATTCTTATGTGTCCTTATATTTTACTCATTATTTGGGTATGCCCCGAGTGTTCTTTCTTTACCTGTTCATGTATCTTCCCTGGTGGGTGATATTATTGTTATGGACCGTGTGTACCGGTCATGTGTTTTGATTATTGGGGGTCTGGAGACCCGTGATGATTTATTGCTATTGAGCATGGTTGACTTTATGTTATATTGGGCATGGATTTGTTATCTCCGTCTCATGCTAAGATAGACACTTTAGCTATTCTAGGTGTTCCGTGGATCAAGTGGCATGGTATGACTGATTATGTTCCTATTAGAGTAAATTCTTTCTTGAAAGCCCAGCGTATGGTTGGGAGGGGTTGTCTATCATATATAGTTTTTGTGTGAGATGTTGGAGCTGAGACTCCTAGTATTGATTTTGTCCCAGTTGTGAGGGATTTTCCTTATGTATTTCCTGCAGACCTGCCGGGCATGCCTCCGGACATGGATATTGATTTTGATATCGACTTGGTGCCGGGCACTCAGTCCATTCCTATTCCATCGTACTATATGGCACTAGCGGAGCTAAAGGAATTGAAAGAGCAGCTTTAGCCACTCCTAGAAAGGGGGTTCATTCGGCCTAGTGTGTCACTTTGGGGTGCACCAGTCTTATTTGTGAAGAAGGAGGATGGCACAGTGAGAATGTACATTGATTACATTGAATTGAATAAAGTAATAGCGGAGAACAAGTATCATTTGCCTCGTATTGATAGCTTGGTTATGTGCGAACATATTTGAAAGTTTTCTCGACGATTTTTATCACGGTTCGAGCCGGATAACTTCTACCGGTGCTTGGAGCATATTGTATATTATGAACTCCTCCTAAATGGGAGCAAATAGAAGATTTCTAACTGCACAAAATGAAATTTTCTTATAGCCCAAAAATTCTAATGAGATTTTTGTGTTTGCAACAAGATGGCATGATAGACGTGGTGTATGGTACATGCTAAATATTTTCATGTACGAAGTGGCAGTTTAGTCTTGAAGAGAAGGTCATAAATTCTGGATGGAATTGTCAGTTTCAAATATTTAGATTGAATGTTATAACTACTCGGTAAGGCCGGAGAAGGGTGCACATTATATTCTGATTAATAGATGTCTATTGGTGCTTCAATGCTCACTTGGTTGATCGACTACCAATATTTCGACCTTGTAGTGTATTACAAAATTTTTGAAAATTATTATCTTGGGATGATCATACTTGAAGGATGTGTTAGTCATTTGAGTGCTGAGGTTGTGATCAGTTACGGTGATTTATGTGATCTATGAATTTGGAGACGGGGAATTCTCAAAATATACTGTTTCGGAATTATGGCATGTTTGAGGTGAGTGTCTTATCTAAACTGTTTGGATGCACTAGTCGAGCTAATTGATGGTGATAACTATGTACTATGAGCGCGAATGTGTGTGAGGTTTGAACCTGTGTGCAAGAATCGAGCAAATATGCATGCTCGGAAGATACGTAGGCTATGATATGCCGAGAGTGGGATATTGGGCTTAAAGGTATAATGTTTCTCATATCCGTAACTATGTTAAGAATTATCTAGACTATACTTGAGATTTCCAAGATGCTAAATTACAGAATAAACTTGGTAATTACTAATTCTGTGTTAACTTGCTGATTGGGCTATGCCAATGCAGTTTGCTCATGCCTACGATATAGAGTGTTATTTATGCCAGTCCAGGAGAATGAGAATCTTGTTTCAGTTAGCATATACATGTGTAATCGTTGGATTGCTTATATATGATATGCTTGGACTTGAGGTCTGTGACCGTGTCATGTGGATTATGTTGTTGGAAACTAAGTTGCTTGTGGAGTTGATGTCAATGTGAGCTATAGAAGAGCTGGTTATTATTATTCTATTCATGTATCTGGGTTCCACTGTGATTGACGAGCTCATAGCATATCGTTGGGGTGGTACTTGTAGAACTTGGAAAGCGACTCTCTTTTTGGAGGTATATTGTTTTCCCTTTCTGGGTAATCAGATGGTGCAATAGTGATGTTTACTAGTATGGCATTTTATTATGTACTTCTCCGTGGGCATGACGATGCGCTTGTAGTACTAGACATCAAATTGCGCTTGGTTGACGGTTTTGAGCTAGGTGACTTGGGGTGTCTCAGGTAAACTAGTGTCTGAATACCTCGCGGTTAGATTTAGGTGTTCTGTTTCTATGAAGTGAGATAGGTTCTCAGCCTTGTGTTGTGATGGTACTAGTGAGCTCGTGGTACAACTCTTTGATTTGAGTCATTTTCATGAATTTAGTATACTCGGACTGTTGCTTATTGGCACGTATAATGTGCAAGTTATGGCTTAGGCCTGTATTGATGTGGCATGTCACTATAGTAGCATGTTGTATTAGAAGAGATCAGATGGATCATTAATGAATATAAACGGATTCGATTTCGGTATGTTGGAAGGATAATATCGAGCTTCCACCTCAGAAAAATTTGATGTAGCATTTGCTAAAGTAGAAGTGACTTTATGAATGGTTTATATGGTAAATGGTTATGGATTACCGTGTGATTTAGTTATCATTGGCAGTATATGAAAGTATGAGATGAGACTTTAGTTTATAAGAGTTTTTCTATCGGTATTCGAGTGTTGTGTGCAACTGCTGTGATTAGGAGTTATCACTACAAGCATTTGAGTTATGTGGTCTATGATGTAATTGCACCCGAGGTTGCAGGTATGGGTTGTTACAACTTGTTCGGGCTTATTAAAAGTATAAATGTGGGATTCTGATCATATGAAGGATTTCAAAAGTGGAAATGTGTTTCTATAGTTTGTTGGCTAGATTGGATTGCAAAAAAAAAAATCAGTTACAATGTGTTATCGGACCTATATGAGATAGGGTGACGCGGGATCACCCCCGGGTTTATACATGGTAAGGTTATTCAGTGATTGTTTGGCTTTTGGAACAACTCTGAGCACGTTCGAGGACGAATGTTTATTTATGTTGGGGAGGATGTGACGACCCGACCCGTCATCTCATGAGTTACCGCTCCATTCTTTCTGTTTTCAACTTCCTTATGCTTCATTGTTCGTATTTTGTGTAATAGAGTTGAGTTGGAGTGGTTTTGATAAGAAATGAGACATTTAGTCTCTTTAAGGAAGACTTGGTTTGGAAAAGTCGACCGGATATGGACTTATGTGTTAGAGGGCTCTGAATTTAATTTCGATGATTCGGATAGCTTCGGGGGATGATTAAAAGCGTAGGAGTGTGTTCGGAATATTTTTGTGATGACCGGTGTAGAATTTAGCTTGAATTGGCAAAGTTAGCACTTTGGCGAATTCCGGTTGATAGGTGAGATTTTTATCTGAGGGTCGGAATTGAATTCCGAGAGTTGCTGTAACTTCGTTATCTCATTTGGACTTGTCTTTAAAATTTGAGGTCATTCGGACGTGGTTTGGTTGGGTTTTTTTAATCAAAAATGGAATTTGGAAGCTCTTGAGATTCATAGGCTTGAGATCGATGTGTTTTGAGGATTTTGGTGTTAGTCGAGGTGTTTTGATGATTGGAACGAGGTTGAATAATGTTTTAGGATACGTTGGTGCTTTTGGTTGAGGTCCCGGGGGCCTCGGGTGTGTTTCGGGTGAGTTTTTGTAACGACCCGGCCGGTCGTTTTTAGAATTTATGTCTCGTTCCCCTATTAACTGCTTCCTCAAAGTTCATTTCTACTATTTATGTTTGCCGGGACATTAGTGTTGGGATTCAGAGTATTTTTGGGACACTTAGTCCTTAAATGAGAGCTTAAGTGTTGAAAAATGGTCTGTAGTTGGAACAGTGTGAAGACATACTCGGAATGGGAATCCGATGTTTCCGTTAGCTACGTTAGGTGATTTTGGGGTTGGGAGCGTGTTCGGAAGGTATTTTGGAACTCCGTAGCTCATTTAGGCTAGAAATGCCGAAAGCTAGTATTTTGGTGATTTCCAGTTGATAGGTGAGATTTTGATCTGAGGGTTGGAACCGAGTTTCGGAAGTTGTTGTAGCTTCGTTAGGTGATTTGAGATATGTGTGCAAAATTTCAAGTCATTCGGACGTGTTTAGGTAGGGTTTCTGATTAAATGTGAGTTTCAGAAGTTTTTAGTTGAACTTAGGCTTGAATCATTTGAGGATTGGTGATTGTTGTGTTGTTGGATGTGCTTTATGATTGAAAAAAGTTCATATGATGTTTTAGGATGGCTTTGCACTTTTGTTTGAGGTCCCGGGGACCTCGGGGTGATTTCGGATGGCTAACAGGAACTTTTGAAGTTGGAAAATTTCATAATAGACGAAGTTGTAAATGAGTGCGCACAAGACCTCAATTTAAACGATCATATATACAGTTATATAAAGATTTGGGTGATTAACAACCTATTAAATTAAATATCTCTGAGTCTAGTTTCCAACGCTTCAAACCGTTCATCATTTGGACCTTCCTACACAAAGTTATGATAAAATTACCAAAGGCTGGAAAAAGCGAACCTCCATCAAATCTGCGACCGCAAAACCTGTCGCATTTAGCACTCTGCGGTCGCATTTCTGTCGCAGACTTGGCTAGTGTAGCCCAGTTTTGGGTGCCGATTCTGCGGTGCATTCTGCTACAGCAGACCCAACTTCGGAGGGTTAAGTTTCCACTTTTTTTAACCCGACCCATTTCAATATATATGCTTTGGGGTTCATTTTGGGGTGATTTTCTGAGCATTTTAGAGAGAGAATGGGGGAACTCACCATTTAAATTATCCAATCTTGCATCAATCTTCAAGAATCGAAGAACCCAATCACAAGTTCTTCATCAAAGTGGTAAGGTTCTATACCCTAGTCTTCAATCTCGTTTTTGGGTCATTGTTGAGTAAGAATTCATGTGAAAACTAGAGATAAGTCACTTGTGGTCATCGTTAGACAATAATATGGGATTATCATCAAATATCCTAACTAGATTACTCATTTTGGAGTGAAATCCAAAGGTTTGAGCCTAGGGATTTGAAAGAATTAATATGATGATTTGGAGGCCGAATTGTTGTTGGATTTTGGTAAATTTGGTATGGTTAGACTCGTGAGAGTGCGAGGTTTACGGTAATATAAATTTTACCCAGTTATGAGACGTGGGGCCTGAGGGGTATTTTGGTCATTTTACATAATTTCGCGTGTTAGCTTAGAATTTAATTGTAGAATAAATTACTTGAATTATTATTTACAATATGCAATTTAATTGAATAGATTTGAGCCATTTGGAGTCGGATTCTCTAGGCAAGAGCGTGATTTTAGGTTGACTTGCACTTGTTCGAGGTAAGTGGCTTGGGACTTCATTTTCTGAATATTTCTCTGATTTCGGTTACGTGTTTACTTTGGGACTACGAGTTCGATTCATGGGAGATCCCCCCGCACTTTTATTTTGGGACTACGGGAGGGTATTCATCATGCCCAACTATGCCTTATAAAAAGGACAATGCGGTCGCTGCAAATATAATCCGGTTTACAATTCCGGAGTCGAATCCCACAGAGAACTAAGGTTTAGCTACAGTTGTTCACTATCACCAAGAAGACAAGCTTGAAAAATTTCTAACTTATAGATATTTGGATTCTTGTGTTTAAATGATTAACTAACAAATTAAAATACTAAATTAACAACTAAATATACTAAGGGTTAGAGACAAGATTAAGGAGGTCTAGAGTTATGATTTCCCCAATTGTCGGAATTCTTCCTGCTATGTCTTCTATAATTTCGCCTAAGTATTCTCTACCAATCATGAGCACTCTTATTACCGTAACTCTCTCCCGAGCAATTACAATAATTTACTAGACGCACTCTCCCGAGCTACGCTAGCTGGCTTTTAATACAGCTCACTTCAGATCGCACCCAAGGCTTCGTTATTCCTAATCCGCCTTTAAACCCTCGGTTACTAGATCCCTCTTATACTTTGGGAGTGGTGTTGTTCAA
>MU673910.1:11022-36646 GCA_026770625.1 Nicotiana glauca | reverse complement strand
AGAATTCCTTATCCGGATTTCTGGTTCGTAGACTGTAATATAGAGTCAATCTTTTCCTCGATTCGGGATTCAAACCGGTGACTTGGGACACCATAAATCTCTCAAGTGGCGACTCTGAATCTTAATAATTAATCCCGTTTTGATTGTCCTTTAATTGGAAAAACTCCTTTACCACGCCTTTCGCGGGGTGCGGTAGCGCCGAAAGGAGGTGTGACAGGGGGTAAAGGCAAGAAAATAGTAAAACTCACTCCCCAGGCTCGGGAGAATATAAAAAAGACCCAAAAATTGATAAAAGCTGCTGACAGGGCTGGTTCTCATTCGTCGGGGAGTGAGTATGTTCCCTCCAAAGGCATCTCCTCAGATTTAGTCCCAACTCACATAACCGACCCCCTCCACCTAGTTAATACCCCTCCACCATCACCCACCTCCAAAAGACTGGTGGGTGTAGTCTCAGATTTCTTTGACGAGTCCGCAACCGGTAGTGGGAAATACTCCACCTCCCCACTGGTTCATTATCTGGGGAGAGTGAAGGTAGAGATGAGGGAGGTGAGCCTCAGATTGGGGGAGTTGCACGGACTAGGAAAGCTGAAGAGTGGGAGGATAGATTCGTGAGCCAAGTGGCTTACCATAAGTTTAGGGAGTGGTGGCCGATGAGGAAGTTGATACCGAAGAGGAGTTTTATTGATACTAACCTTTTACCCCATAACCCGAACGTGTAGAGGGAGTTCCGAACTAGAAAGGGCTGGGAGTTCTTCATGGAGAAGTGCATCGATGCTAATGAGTACATGGTCAGAGAATTCTACTCTAATGTAGCTCAAATTGTCAAGGATACCAAGGTGACCAAAATTAGAGACAAAACAATGTTGTTTGATGGAACATCTTTAAATGAGTATTTGGGGTTCCGGGATGAAGATGAGTCACTTTATTTGGCTAAGTTAGGGATGGGTGAGGAAGTCCGTCCTTGGTTGGCCCAGTACTTGGCAATCCAAGGTATTGTGCTAGAGTGGTTGCAAGCAGGGAAAGAAAATATTCCGGAAGACCTTCAACATTGAGGCTCGAGGGTGGTTGACATTTGTATGCAGTCGGCTTGACCCTTCTACCCACGATCAGACTATTCCATTTACCATGGCGGTTCTTGTTGCATCTATTATGGGTGGGTACCCTATTAATATGGGCAATGTGATGTCCCGTGTGATTTCTGCTGTAGGGCAAGAGCATGACCGAAATTATCCTTTTCCCAACACCCTTTCAATGTATTTTTGGGACATGGAGGTGGAGAAGAAAAGATATGATGTCAAGACTAAGACTGTGGCTCCCTATTCATGGTACAGTATGCAGGGTTCGGACAACCCTAAGTCCAAAAACCACCATCCACATGCTTCTGCCTCAACTGGCCAGTTGCGGTAGAGCATTCCACTGAGCCTTCCACCGAGCCTGCTGCTACTACAGGAGTAGACTTGCCTCCTGGACCTTCCTCTACTGCTGGTCCCAGTTCTTCAGCAGGCACGGGAGTGCCATCTTCCAAGACTCATCCCTTCACTGCCCATCAGTTGAGCCAGACATTGGCTAGCTTGAACAACTAGATTTCAGCTGCGACATCCAAGTTGTCCACATTGTCTTCCACTATTCAGCCCCAATCAGCACCTCAACCAGCTCATATTCCTTAGTCTATTAAGGACACTTTGAAGAAGCTCCTGGAGAGCCAGGAAAGGATTTTGAAGACACAGGCTACTTTGACTGCAGTTGTGGAGTCACATGGCAAGACTCTGAAGGAGCTTGTCAAGGAGCACAAAAAGATGAGGATATCACGGGCTTCTAAGGAGTCTGTGACGCAGCTTAGGACAGATGTGGACAAGATATTGGCAGATCAGATACCTCTAGACTTGCTATTCAGGGACCCAGCCCTAGATCCAGCAATACCAGTAGCAGAGTCATAGCAGAAGCAGACACCCACGCAGCCTAAGAAGAAGAGGAAGCTCCCTAGTACAGCTGATGCAGTTATTGAGGTGGCAGTCCCACAAGAGGCCTCCTCCAGTTTGCCACATGCGGAACCTGACATCCAGCTGGTCCAGGAGCAGGCCCCAGTCCTAGCAGTTGAGTAGCAGGAGGCCAGGAGCCAGTCAGAGGCTCCCGTACATACAAAGGATTTGGAGACAACTGATGATCCTATACAGACTGACCATGCCTAGGGAGCCCCTATATCCTTTGTTATGCCTTTTTTGACGTTTATTTTGGTAGTTGGCATTGGGGACAATGCCAGCTTTTATTCGTGGGGGTGCGCCCTACCCTTGTTTGTTAATTATCTGGATGACTGTATATACAGATTTTTAGTTTATGCTTTACTTTGATTTTCTATTTTGGGCTTTAAATAACTTTACACTTTAGCCACTTTTCTTCTACTTTTTATTCTCTCTTTTGGTCTGTATATAAAGTTACATTTCTGTACATATTCATCTCCCATTGTATATTCTACTCCCCTATTATATATATTTATTCTATTTTCTATTTTCGCAAGAATTTTTCATATTTAGCTTTATATTTAGGCTCGTAGACTCCTGTTTTGTTTTTGATGCTTCCAATAAGCCCTTGGTTTTCTTAAGGCCACGGTTCTTTCCAAGGGTGGAGTATTGTGTGAACTGGGTGGCTCTTCCCGATGATGGATGGAGTGAAAATCTTCTTAAGGGTTTGAGTCTGTTTCTTTGATTTTTCTTTTGTTTGATAGTTGTAGTTAGGGGTACCTCAAGCAAAGATTCACTTGGGCCTAGCATATTTGCCTTTGATCCCATGGTCAAAGACATAATGTTGTGTTTAGGATGGTGAAAGTCGTGGCTTTGAGACTCTTGCATTGACCAAACAATCATCATGTGGTCTTTTCGTACCATTGTATGCTTGAATCGTAACACAGGTCGTTGTGGGCCCTCGACTCGATGTCTTTAGCAATCCCCTAGTGTGTGTGTTGAGGAATCATTGTGAGTCCAAGTCCCGAGCCAATGGTCTAGAACTTGCCCTGAATATTTGTTGAGGCGAAATACTAGGTGAAATTTGACTTGAGAAGTGATTATAGCCTCTCGTTGATCCAAATGTTAAATTGAACAATTCCATAGCCTACCAAAGAGATGATCCCTATTTAACCCTTTTGGGCCTTAAACCTTTTTCTTTCAAGAACCAATGCTACAAGCCTATACCCGTACTAAATGATTACCCTCTCTTGGCACCCAAATCTTCCCTTGAGTAATGGCAAATGTCTAAGTTTGGGGGGAGAGACAAGAAAGGAAACAAAATGGTGGAAATGTACAAAAGCAAAAGAAAAAGGAAGTCGATGAAAAAGCAAGAAAAGAAAAAAGACAAAAAGAAAGTCCAACGTGAACAAGAATAAAAAGGGATGCAAGGAAAACAAAAGTGAAAAAGGTGTGAAAAAAAGTAGAAAAAAGGAGAAATGTTTTGAATTGCATAAGAAAGAGTGACAATGTGTCTCTCTAACCCCTTGTAAAAAAGTGAAATACTTAAAAGAGTCAAGAGAGTTGTGCCAAAATGAATCAAAAAAAGTGCTTAATGGAAGATTGAACCCACTTGAATAAAAACATGTCCTACCCTTACCCAAAAGCCTTCACAATAAATCCACAAAAACCCTATAGGATCTTGAGTTGAAGGAAACCTACATTAGTGGATACTTATATAAGGGGCAAGCATATGGTACCCAGAGCCGGACTTGTGACCTTCTTCTTGAGAGAGATGAGTGAAACTCCATCAACCTCGATTTGTGTGTTAATACTCTAAAAGGTGAGGTTCGCTTAGGGAGAGTTGAGGATGTGTGAGTTTGGGTTCCATAATGACCAAAGTAATTGTGAGAAGTTCTTTGATGAAATGTGTCAACTCTTGATTCTCTTGTGTCACACTTGATCCATGGTTTTTTAAAGTTTAAATGTGTTAATGATGCATCCGTATTGAGGGCAATTGTTAGTCCCAATTGATGCTTGTTGAGGTTGCTTTAGGATAGTTCGAATTACTTGGATTTTCCTTTAAGGGGTGAGTCTTACTTTGTTTGCTTGAGGACAAGCAAAGGATTAAGTTTGGGGGAGTTGATAAGTTAGGATTTTAATGTGTTTTATGCCCCTACTTGCCTATGTTTTAAGTATAAATTGCTACAAAATAGCCCCAAAATGCTCGCAGGTTGTGTTTGATTGCAGGTCTGGTCGACAAAGTGATGAAATATCAAAGATCGGCTCAAAAAGGAGTGAAACCTCCTCAAGTATTAATGACCAAGAGAATTGAGGAAAAAGGGCCTAGTGCGGACCGCGCAAAAATGAGTGCGGCCGCACTAGGAGGTTCAGAGACATGGAATATTCAGTGGAAGTGCTATGCGGCCGTAGTTGGATTCTCGCAGTCCGGGTCAGGCTACGTGGCCACTTCACACTTTTGTACGGTCCGCGTGAACGAGATTCAGAGAGTTGAAGTTTTGACAATCCCAAGCAATGCACTCCGCGCTCCTTTATGTGCGGCCTCGCCAACTTCCATCGCGGCCGCTGTGCACTTTCTTGCGGTCTACGGTCCCCGACTTCAGTGCGGCGGCGGTCCTTTTTGCGAGGTCCACGCTGACCCCGCAGGGGTATTTTTTCCAGTTTTTCTAGCCTAGTATATATAGAATATTTTATAATTTTTAGGAAAAGTTTTGACATTCTGAACGCAGCTGAGCTCGTGAGACTCGATATTGTAGCCATTGTCGGCATTTTTGCTCTTTATTATTGTAGTTTCTTCTTAGTAATTAATTAATATGCTTAGCTCTTCATCTATTTCTTCAATTTCTGTACCTAGAATGAGAAGCTAAACCCATTATCTAGGGTTGTGGCTCAACCCTAGTGTGGGTAATTGATGGGTGTTTCTATCTAGGGTTAGATTGATATTGGATGTTTGTTATTTGGATTGATTTTATGTTTCAATTTCGAATTTGTGGTTGCAAACATAGATTCAAGCTTGGTGGGTTTGACTCTTCTTGAGAAAGAGAGTTTATGATCCCAAAATTGATCCAACAAGGAATTGGGATGTACTCATGAGAAATGATAGTCCCAATTAACAGGTTAAATATCGAGAGAATAATCACCCTACTTTAGCCCTAGTTGTTTGATTAAATTGGATTACCCAATTGGTCTCGAGAGAGTCAATTGGGAAAAATCACTCTCTCTACCGAGAGATGTGACAGTGGGTATAATTGTGCAATGGTTATAGAATAATCCCCAAATATATCAATCAACCCTTAGTAACTTCTACCCATCAGTTAGCCACCTAGGTAGTATCATGACACTAGTACCTTTCTCTATATTAAATACAACTTAGCAATATTCTCGTAGCATAATTTATTTTTAATCATTAGTTTTATAATAGTAGTTATAAAAATCAAAAAAACCAAAAATATTTGAAGTGACATTAGAAGGACAACCGCATCTCTAGACTAGACAGACAATACAAATCCACTACTAGCTTCCTGTGGAAATTCAATCCCGAACCACTATTCGGATAAAAGCTATTACGACCCGCTGTTCCTACCTTAGTGTAGCGTCGAGTCAGAAGCGATCAAACATACATAGATCTTTGAAGGCAACACCGTTTTGACCTGCCAACCCTTGCATGCTTTTCAACCGTTGTTCTAAGTTTCTCACTCTTTGGGTCATTTCTTCCTGTACCATCTTTCGGGCAGGCTTCTCAATGTTTGCAGGAAGATCAAACGAGTGCGAGTGGTACTCAGGAGAGTGGTACTACTCTTGTTGTGTAGAAAATTATGGCTCATGATGAGGTTGTCCTTGACCACTGGCCCATGCTCGACACATTTCGGTCATTTCCTGTTTCAGTATTCTATTTTTCTCAAATACAGTAGACTCTTGTTGAACCCTCTGACCCTGAGTCTCTTGAGCACTTGTAACAACTTCGATGTTAGTTATTATTTTTCCTTGGATCTTGTGTTTCCAGATTACCACAAACTGACCACCTCAACTTTCTTCACAATTCAAAACAAAACATGTTAGAATGGACTCAATCAGTCTCTATTATTATCAACATTTTTCACTTTTGTTTTTCTTTTTTTTTCATTCATTTTTTTGGACTTATTTTTCACTCAACTTATTTTATGGCTATGATCGAATCCGATGGGGATTGTCTACGTATCATAACCCCGCATGAATCAGATACTGCGTAGTTCAGGAAGATCAAGAATAAAGTAAATAAACTAACTTTTTTTTTTGGATTTTGAATTTTTCATTTTGTTTTTTAGAAAGAAAAACTTATAAAGAAGAAAGAAAATATTTTTGGATTTTGATTTTTCTTCAAAATTTTTGCAAAGAAAGACTTCAAAGGGATATTTTTTTTTTGAATATCGAGCTTTTTTTTTTTGGAATTTAGAAAGAAAAACTTCTAGAGATGAAAATAAATATTTTTGCATTTATGAATTTTTATTATGAAGTTAGGAAAGAAGCACTTCTAAACAAAAAATAAAGTATTATTTTTGAATCTTGAATTTTCTTTTCAATTTTCGAAAGAAGAACGAAAATATTTTTGTATTTTTGATTTTGAGAAGCAACTAAAAGAAAATATTTTTTTGTATTTTTTAGAAAATGGGGTCTCCAAGAAAAATATTTCTAATGAAGGAAGTAAAAGATTTTTTTTTTTTGGTTTTTTGAAAATTGGGGGCCGAAACCGATGAGGTTTGCCTTTGTATCTCATATCCGGTGAGAATCAAACCCCCATAGTTCTGCCAGTTTTGACATAAAAACGAGATATTGGACTCACTTTTTTTTTTGAAATACATTTTCCTTTTTTTCTCCTTTTCAAAAATTTGGCAGAGTTTCGGGATATTTTCAAATACCGAGATTTTAGAACTGGGTAAATTTGCTATCCTACCTCACTCTTGATTTTTCTCTATATTTTCTTTTCTTAGCCGGTCAACATGCAATCCAAAACAGATAAATGTTTACATAACACGTAGGATGCATTAGGATGGTCTTTATTTTGGGTACAAGTGTCCTAGATGAACCTAACCCCTATGTTGAGTCCCCAAGGTCAAATGCACGTGATGCAAATAATCGTTCCTACTAGGGATCCGGCATGAGGTTGCGTTATTCTAAGTTTAAAACCTAGGGTTTGTAGTCTAGACTTGGGTCACCCGAGCGGACAACTGGGGTCGAGGAGGGGGCAACGTACTGGGAGCACGAAAGTCTGCCCAGCCTTGTTGCTTGCCCAGCCCCGTCTTATTTGGTATAATTCCTACTGAAAAAGCAGGTCACGCGAACGTGTACACTATTTTCAGATATTTAAATACAATTCAAGTAATATCAAAGTGGTAAATGACAATTAGCACATTAAGTCCACAAAAATAGAGTAATATCAACAATAAAGCCAAATAAAAAATCACATTAACAAGCTCGAATTCTTGAACCCTGAATCGAAGATTCTGGGTTCTTGTCCCCAGCAGAGTCGCCAGTGCTGTCACACCTCCTTTTTTACACCACGAGAGGGATATATAAGAGAGTTTTTCCAATTAAAGTGACATTATTCGAAATGAGATTATTTTTTATTTTCAGAGTCGCCACTTGGAATAAGTTACAGTGTCCCAAGTCACCGGTTTATTTTAAATCCCAAATCGAGAAAGTTTTATTTTTAAAGAGTCTGCGAACCAGGAATTCTAGATAAGAAATTCTGTTAACCCGGGAGAAGGTGTTAGGCATTCCCGGGTTCCGTGGTTCTAGCACGATCACTTAGTGATTATTACTTGGCTTAAATTGTTTAACTACTCATTTTTAGAACCTATGTGCATTTAGCTTTTTACCGCTTCAAATCACTTGAATTATTCGTAATTAAAGAATTGAGTTACGTGTACGTATACTCTTTTTTTTGGTGCGTCAAAATCATGTCACGCGAACGTGTCTACAATCAATGACGCTTTTGTTCATTTATTAAGAAAAAGTTTGATTGAAGTTGCGCGAACGCATTTCTCGAGTCATTTTTTAGAATTAAATTTGCGATTATGTTACGCGAACGTATACATAATCACAATACTAATCTAAATCAAGCCTAAAGCAAGTTACGGAATTCATAATTTGTTCTCAACCAATAAGCCCCGCGAACATTGGCCTATATTTACCTAATTTTCTAATCATTTTTACTTATTATCAGATCATGAAAGGTCCATTGAATGCGAAACTAAAATACATTAACAAAAACGGATATGAAAACTCGTTTTCAACCTCAACAGAATTTGGACTAACTAAATCAGTAGGCTATTCAACTTTTCTCTTCAAGATTAATACTCATAGCCCAATGTAAAGACGTAAAAGGCTCAAATTTATTAAAAGCAGCATCATCTCCTAAATTTCTTAACCAAGTCATATACACAGAGAAGCTGTCAAGCACAATAGTATCTAACGAACGTCAGAGATTAACACACACTCGGATTATGTATTGACTTAACAATTAATGAAGGCAACATAATAACAAATACATAGATTTCAAGATTTCAAGCTATTCAAAACAGTAGAAACAAAAATGGAGACAAACTTTTAAGATTGAAACTATATATTTCCATGAAATAAATTCGAAACACGTACAAAGCTCAACGACAACCTCGAAAACAACCTCCGTTAAAACTCACTGCTGGGCCATTTGGAGCAGCTGTTTTGTGCGAAAAAGCTCCCGTTTTTACTAGGTTTTGGGGGTTGTTTTGGGTGGTTGAGCAGCCAAGATTGCTGTTGTCTCTCAAGTTGTCACGACCCAAATCCACTATGGATCGTGATGGCACCGGACACAGCTGTCAGGGCAGCCAATTAGATTACCAATTAATTTTCTCTTTTAATACCTTTAAAAAATCTAAGTTTTTTCCTTCTATTTCACATACAATAAGATCATTTCTTGAATTCAAACTTAAATAATACTTATTGGTACAAAGATTTACTGAAACCATATCAGAAACCCGGTGTCACAAGTGCACGAGCAACTACTGATACAGACATAAAATACAATACAACATCCGTCCGGAATAGAATGGACAGAAAAGAAATACAGTTACTAGAAAGGGGCTTCAAAGAGCTACAGGTCGCCTTGCATACTGCAACTCATGTAGTCCCTGAATCGTCTGTGCTGCTGCGCCTGGCAGGCCGCTATGGTATCAAGTACCTGTGCAATAAAAATGCACAGAAGTGTAGTATGAGTACGTAATCTACGTGTACTCAGTGAGTGTCCCGCCTAATCCCGAAGGGGTAGAGACGAGATGGTCAACTTTGACACACTCTAATGATCCAACGGTTATTTATTCTCAATATACATATCAACAGTGGATTTATTTTCTAACATGATTTTTATCCAAATAGAGGAAACAAGTAAACACGTAATTCCTTCATTAGGAAATTTCCAAGGTTTCTTTTCATTATTAACAATATGACCTCGAGCCATAGTGAGGCATGTAACAGCTTAAATAAATCCAGAAAAAAATATAAGCATGCGCAAATCATACCGAGGCGACGATCCGATCCAACAGTAATAAATGTGTACTTGCCGAGGGTCGACGACGCGCCTATAGATGCATCTGTTAATCTGCCGAGGCGTTCGGCCCATTCCAAAATAAACACACACAGACAGATAAATAGTCAGGAAGTCAATGTGGAGCAAATATCTAGGAAAGGTCAATTCTCTTTATTAATTTGGGAAAAACGAAGCTTAAGTCTTTTAGAAAATCCAATTATTAATTTATTGTGATTTAAGCAATCTAAGCCATCAATGATCCCACAATTACTCCACATATAACATGCTTTTTGGGTCCTAAACTACCCAGACAATAGCATAATAGAAGCTACGCACGTACTCTCGTCACCTCGTGCAAACGTAGCCCCCATAACTAGGAGCACATAATCAATTTAACTCACCTATGGGGTAATTTCCCCCTCACAGAATTAGAAAGGAGACTCACCTCGCTCCGAAGACTCGCAATCGGCATTCTACATCCTTACAAAAGCTTGAACCAACGTACAATGCACCAAAACTAGCCAATTAACGATAAACTAATGAGAATATACTCAAATACTTGTTAACACTTTAGATTATACAAGTTCCCAACTCCGTTTAGTGAAATGACCAAAATTCCCTCGGGCCCACGTGCCCGGAATCTAAAATTTCTTGAATACAAAGGTTACCCATGACCTTAGGAACTCAAATATATGATTTTCTCCTAATTGCATACTCAAAATCGTGGCTAAAATCCAAGATTATATTTTTCTAGGTTTTCAACCAAAACCTCAATTTTTATACTAATTTCCATGCTTAATCTCATACATAATCAATGTATTTAGCTTATAATAGGTGGGAATAACTTACCTTAACATTGTTGATGAAGACCCTCCTTTGAACCCTCCAAAAATCAAAATGAGTGAAATGAACAAATCCCGACTTTATAATAACCCTTCTGCCTTCAGCAATTTTCGCTTCTGCGATGCAATTTCCGCTTCTGCGGATGTCGCTTCTGCGACTTTCTAACTGCTTCTGCGGTTTTGGGCTTGAGGGGGCTGACCGCTTCTACGGTCTGGGGGCCGCTTAAGCGGAACCGCTACTGCCGTCCCTGGGCCGCTTCTGCGATATTCCTTGGTCCTGGCCCCTTCCGCTTCTGCGAGATTTCGACCGCATTTGCGGTCCCGTTTCTACGGTCAAAGAACCGCAAATGCGGTTATGACAAAAGCAGCATCCTTCAACCTTCCAAAATTCCATTTTTGATCCGTTAGCCACCCGAGCCCCCCCAGACCCCAACAAAATATACCAACCAATCCCAAAACACATCACGGACTTGCTCGAGGCTTCAAATCATATCAAACAACGCTAAATTCATGAATTACATCCCAATTCAAGCTTTATGAACTTTGAACTTTCCAAATTCTATTTCCGATGTTTAAACCTATCAGAACACATTCGATTGACCTCAAATTTTGCACGCAAGTCATATTTGACATTAAGGACCTACTCCAACTTCCGAAATTCGATCCCGACCCCGATATCAAAAATTCAACTCCCGGGTCAAACTCTTCAAACCTTCAAATTTCTATCTTTAGCCAAATGTCTTCAAAATGGTCTACGGACCTCCGAATTCACTTCCGATCGCGCCCCAAACTCCAGAGTCACTATATGGAGCTATTCATAGTTTCAGAGTCCCAAACGGACATCGATAACACTGAAATGCACTCCAAGCTAAACTTATGAAATTTCTTCTAATATGCTAACTTCCACAATAGACGCCAAAACGCTCTCGGGTTATCCAAAACCCGCACCGGGCATACGCCCAAGTCTGAAATCATCATCCGAACCTGCTAGAACCTTTAGATCCCGATTCTAAGGTCGTTTACTCGAAATTCAAATCCTAGTTCTTTCTTTCAACTTTAAGCTTCCGAAATGAGAATTCTCTTCCCAAATCAACCCCGGACTTCTCGAAATTCAATTTCGACCACGAGTACAAGTCATAATACCTGTAATGAAGCTGTTCATCGCCTCCGACTGCTGAACAGAGTGCTAGTACTCAAAACGATCGGTCGGGTCGTTACATTCTCTCCCATTTAAACATACGTTCGTCCTCGAACATGCTGAGAACTATACTGGAGCAGTCTGAAATCACTGTTTAGCACCTCACGCACCTTCCCTTGCTACCAAAACTTAGCTGAGCACATAAGCTCGATAGATTCCGAAATTGTTCCCTTTTATTCAAGAAAATAAGCCTTAGACCCCGATTCCAACATTCGGAACCCTATGCCAGGCCTGTTTCCAACATACGATCGCCACATCAATCACTACATGATGTACTCAAACATTACGACATCACTTTACTGAATTCTTACTTTGCAACACTAAATCCACAGGTCCACGATAATATTCTCTGATCAACTTAGCCAAAATCCTACTGATCCGATGCTCCCACTGCACCCCATGACATATACAGGTCTTACCCCAACCTTTACCATACCGCCACGACGGAAGAGATGTACCGACATTCATAATCAATTGCCGAGTCAACAAAACATTAGGTCTACACTCTTGACAAGGCCCTTACCTCACTTTCAACCCAATAATGGTCTTATTTCCGTAACATACCTCGTTTAGCTGGATTGCATAGAATCCTAGATCAAGGGATCTTGTCTCATCCGATACAACTACTCGGGCAATTAGCCACCTCAAAAATTATTAAAATCTCATATGATGCTACCATGCGCCAATAGGCCACCAATCCGAACACAACACAAATAGGAAATCGAATTCTGGAAGGAATTATCTAAACCCTGCACTAATACGTACTTTTCCTAGAAAGATAGGAAGTGAAACACATAAAGGAATAGCACATAGAAAACTAGACTCGACATCACACTGTTGCGGCGCGCAACCCGATCCAAATAACATACCCATGGCGGCGTGCTACCCGATCCATAAATAGATCTCATAGAAGGAGATTGCACTTTGAGCTAAATCTGCTCATTACAAGAAAACATCGAATTTCGATCGCAAGCACATTAAGTGCATAATACCATCCCTGAGGAAACACATAGCGCTATAGGCTACGAAACTCAAGCACAACTGAGGTGCGATATACAACATAAATCTCAAAGCCATCCTGCTCATAACACATCATTTCTACGCGGATTCTCAACACGTAAGCAATTTTCTCAAGCCGTCTCACGACTCATACGGCGCAATACATCATTACCTGGAATAGCTGATGATAAAATAACACCCCGACCGTTCCTCCATAAGGAACGCTCGCTGAAACGAACACAACTGGCCTGATATAAAGCCCTGTTCACATATATACGTCAATACATCGATCTCAAGCCAATTTCTGATTACACCAACTTGGCGAATAACCTTTCAAAGGTTCATAGTAACTCTCTTTTCCTCATGACACATAAGAACAACCGTCATAACCGGAGCAACCTCCCCAGTTCATAACCCAATAAACAAAGTGCCCTCCAGGCATAGTTTCTCAAACAAATGTTATTACCACAATCCTCATACTTGCTTAAATCTTTAGTCAATCAAGTGACTACATGCCACACTTACACAATCTTCCTGTGGGACACGCTCCCACAATCTTCTGAAACAAATATCGAGTCTGCTCATTCCAACCATCGGTCGCACTAACGCTGAAAAACGATCAAGAATCCTTAACCAGGATACAAAGTATTTTTCACAAAACATCGATCTCAGGTGACTCTGTAGCCAATACTAATTTACTCTAATCATTCAATCCTTTCCTTGCTCATCCGAGCCTGTGACATCTTCGTCAATACCGAACTGCAACCTTGATCCTCATTTCGTATTTCCATGCTACTCGCTGCACCAAACGTGCGAACATACACTAGAACACGATTTACATCGTAGCTCCGAACTCATTAATATTTTAACACTTCCTCACATAAGAACTTTTCGCTTAACTCACTTTAGGAGAATCATAGCAACACATAGGTAACTTCCCATAACCGTAGAATGTGCAACTCTGCAAGTAGTGGTCCAAGCCACCATACTCCTTTCCGAAATTTGTTTCCGCATAACAAGCCATAACAATAGGAGGCTTCTGAATAACATCAATTGCGGCGCCTAACAAGCCTGATACATACCTCTACAAATCATACACACAATTTGATCACGCTGAATGAACCGATCACAAATCCCATCATGCCCAAAGTCAACTGTGGCTAATCAATCCCTTTCCTCCCAATTTATCCTTGAGTGCTTTGAAATAATACTAACTCTCTTCAACACATAACATATTCCATCTACACTCATCCCGAGTGACCTTGAACCACAAGACCATGCTGTCTCAAGTCCTACGAACCATTTCATACTTCCCAATTGCTACATCACAAGCCAACCATCATGGAACATTATGTGCCACTCCTCATAAGCATGCTTTCCAAGCTTGATTCTTAATTGTACCTATAAACTCGATATCATTAGGCACCACACTTTACCTCTTGAATTCACTAGGACCGTTATTGAGAACCACCCGCTCTGACTTGGTCCCGAATATAATCGGCTACATAAATCTCGTAACACAGGAATACCCTCTTAACGAGGCACCTAGCAGAATTAATCCCTTTTAAAACCCGCTTCCATACAAGCCATAAATCCCGAATTCTTTCCCAAGTTCGAACATGAGCCCATAAGGGCAACAATAGCACATCTTTAACAATTCCTCTGCTCAAATTACTACTTATAATATTTTTTCGTAGCTGAGATGACCCCTCAGTATGCTATTAACAAGAAACTTCGCGAGTAGCTAACCATGCAACCCAAATCATAAGCGGTGGGACTCTCCCACTTAGCTTAAAGCCATTATTACAAAACCCCAGAGTTCACCATTATTCTTAATTTCTATTGACATAACCTTGCGCAATCATATGCGCAAATTCTCGAAATTCTCATGTAAATCCCCATCTCTCATATTCTGAATCATCATCCACCATCGCACCAACAATCGTTGGCATTCTAGATATCTCACCGTAGAAACACAATTTGATACTGTAAATCATTAACATCATTCACACAACAATTCCCTGTGCAACATATCCAGTAGAACTCTTCGCAGAAGCCTCGCCAACCACACGACTGCTAACCTGCTTACAGGAATACCCCATATCTCCTAACGATGCTACATCGGGTACCATCACTACGACATCAATAACCCATCCTGAGTTCGAGCTCACTTTCCAGCTGCGCGAGTCCATTCACCCCTCGTGGACACCCATTAAATGTGCGACAATATCCTTTCGCTTCAAGGGCATGCTACGTCTTTCTTCACTTTATGCAGCTCCTTCCCGCCATATCAATCTTCTGCTGCATCGTAGCCCATACTTCACATCATACCCGCAGGCTTCAATCACCAATCATTAAAATCCTCCCAATTCGATCCAAACTCATTTTATGCGCGTAGTCATCCTACTACCAAGCCCATATGCAACACCTGCCACTCTCCCACTTTGGCGGAACTCATCTCTTTAATTAACCACTCGACCTTGCTTCTCATACTTGGCCTTCCAGAAGTTTAAAACTCCGTCGAACACTTTCCACATGTCTTTTTCATCTCTTGTTGCTCAGTTATTACCTTAGTAAAATTCATCTTTATAGAACTTGAATTCCACGATTTGCTATTAATCCCAAACCTTTTCGAAAGTCATCTTTATCGAACCATAAACATTTGAAACACTAATTCAATCCAAGACCACCGCACCCTGCGATATCTTATAGTTGCATCTCCAATACTATTTCACAATATCCCGCCATAAAGCAAATCGTAGCAGATTACAACATCATCAAACTTAATACGTCCAATTAGGATAACCGCACCCTAATAAAGAAGAGAACTCCTTCACGCTTTCCATTACCACGTTTCATTACTTCCACTAGTCTACATTTGACTATCCTTAGTTTGCCTGACCTTCCCCAGCCGAGGATAAAATACTGAATCCCTTTGATTACACACTGAGTAAACCTCCCTTCAATTCATTCACTGCCCCGACACGTGGGCAAACACCCTACCATTACAATAACACTGTGGAAATAATCACTCCTAAGCATCATGGCAACCTGTGCCTAGCCTCAAGCCTTTCAGAAGATCTGTTACGGAGCTAAAACAATGGAATATCCCTCCATAATATGACTATGATAGTCCAATCAACTATACCATGTGAATCATCCCGCACCACACTTGTAGTGCCATTACAATCCTTCAAATTTCGATTTATAACAAGTGCTCGCATTGCGAAAGATTGAGTGGCAAGGAATCAAGGGCATAAGCCTCAAAGGAATCGAACTGCACGATAAGGAAATCAAGAAGGGAAGTACTCCTAACAGTCTTGCAGCCTCCCGAGGATAAGTACAGACGTCTCCGTACCGATCCGCGAGACTATACTGGACTTGCTCATGACTCGTGAGACCGACGGGAACCTAGTGCTCTGATACCATGTTGTCACGACCCAAATCCACTACGGGTTATGATGGCGCCGGCCCGTTCCAAAATAAACACACACAGACAGATAAATAGTCAGGAAGTCAACGTGGAGCAAATATCCAGGAAAGGTCAATTCTCTTTATTAATTTGGGAAAAATGAACCTTAAGTCTTTTAGAAAATCCAATTATTAATTAATTATGATTTAAGCAATCTAAGCCATCAATGATCCCACAATTAATCCACATATAACATACTTTTTGGGTCCTAAACTACCCGAACAATAGCATAATAGAAGCTACGCACGGACTCTCGTCACCTCGTGCACACGTAACCCCCATAACTAGGAGCACATAATCAATTTAACTCACCTATGGGGTAATTTCCCCCTCACACAATTAGAAAGGAGACTCACCTCGCTCCGAAGACTCGCAATCGGCATTCTACATCCTTACGAAAGCTTGAACCAACGCACAATGCACCAAAACTAGCCAATTAACGATAAACTAATGAGAATATACTCAAATACTTGTTAACAATTCAGATTATACAAGTTCCCAACTCCGTTTAGTGAAATGACCAAAATGCCCTCGGGCCCACGTGCCCGGAATCCAAAATTTCTCGAAGACAAAGGTTACCCATGACCTTAGGAACTCAAATATATGATTTTCTCCTAATTCCATACTCAAAATCGTGGCTAAAATCCAAGATTATAATTTTCTAGGTTTTCAACCAAAACCTCAAATTTTATACTAATTTCCATGCTTAATCTCATACATAATCAATTTATTTAGCTTATAATATGTGGGAATACCTTACCTTAACATTGTTGATGAAGACCCTCCTTTGAACCCTCCAAAAATCGCCAAAAGAAGTGAAGAAAATGAGTGAAATGAACAAATCCCGACTTTAAAATAACCCTTCTGCCTTCAACAATTTTCGCTTATGCGATGCAATTTCCGCTTCTGCGACATTCTAACCGCTTCTACGGTTTTGGGCTTGAGGGGGCTGACCGCTTCTGCGGTCAGGTGGCCGCTTAAGCGGAACCGCTTCTGCGGTCCCTGGGCCGCTTCTGCGCTTTTCCTTGGGCCTGGCCCCTTCCGCTTCTGCGAGATTTTGACCGCATCTGTGGTCCAACAACCGCAGATGCGGTTATGACAGAAGCAGCATCCTTCAGCCTTCCAAAATTCCATTTTTGATCCGTTAGCCACCCTAAATCTACCCGAGGCCCCCCGTACCCCAACCAAACATACCAACCAATCCCAAAATACATCACGGACTTGCTCGAGGCTTCAAATAATATCAAACAACGCTAAATTCATGAATTACACCCCAATTCAAGCTTTATGAACTTTGAACTTTCCAACTTCTATTTCCGATGTTTAAACCTATCAAAACACGTCCGATTGACCTCAAATTTTGCACGCAAGTCATATTTGACATTACGGACCTACTCCAACTTTCGGAATTGGATCCCGACCCCAATATCAAAAAGTCAACTCCCGGGTCATACTCTTCAAACCTTCAAATTTCTATCTTTAGCCAAATGGATTCAAAATGGTCTACGGACCTCCGAATTCACTTCCGATCATGCCCCCAATTCCAGAGTCACTATACAGAGCTATTCACAGTCTCGGAATCCCAAACGGACATCGATAACACTGAAATGCACTCCAAGCCAAACTTATGAAATTTCTTCTAATATGCTAACTTCCACAATAGACGCCAAAACGCTCTCGGGTTATCCAAAACCCGCACTGGGCATACGCCCAAGTCCGAAATCATCATACGAACCCGCTGGAACCTTCAGATCCCGATTCCGAGGTCGTTTACTCGAAATTCAAATCCTAGCTCATTCTTTCAACTTTAAGCTTCCGAAATGAGAATTCTCTTCTCAAATCAACTCTGGACTTCTCAAAGTTCAATTCCGACCATGCGTACAAGTCATAATACCTGAAATGAAGCTATTCATGGCCTCCGACTGCTGAACGGAGCGCTATTACTCAAAACGACCTGTCGGGTCGTTACACAAGTGTAAGAGGACAAGAGATTTTTTTGGGTTGCATTTAGGTGATTTAAGGTAATTTTTGGAGGAAGAAGAAGGCAGCAGCAACTGCATTTTTTCTCAAATGCTGTTGCGCAGCTTTTATGCTTTTTGGGTCCTAGTGTGTAAATGGCTGTTCTGATATCTTTTAGGTGTTGATGGTGTTTATGTTTTGGGTGTAGGTATTATTATATAGGAGTAGGAATTATGTTAGGTCAAATGTTGGAATGGGGTATGAGCTTAATATTTTAGGCTATTCCAAAATGGGTCTTTTCAATTAAGACCAAACAAAACTAGCCCTAAATTTCATACTCTTTCTTCTAAAACAGACCAAAAATACTACACCATTTATTAATCAATCCTACTTATGTAAAATAACTATTAAAATAAAACTACCCATTAAAACAAACCTATTTTTTTATATTTTTCAAATATCATGCTAAAAGATAAAAAAATTGAAAAAAATCATTGTAAAATTAAAATAATATTCCTGAAATTAAAGTGTGAAATTTTTTTTTTATTTTTATTTGAATTTTATGTAATGTAGATAAATTAAAAGTGACTATATTAGCTAAAAAATAAAATATTTTTGTAATTTTTATTTTTATGGTAAAAATAAAGTAAAAGGGTCAAAACTAGCTAAAATATCGATATTAGACATAAATTAAATATTCATATGCTAAAATATGTAAAATCTTGGGGAGGGTCAAAAATTCATGTCTACACTCTTTTGTTTTCTTAAGGCCTACCACCTCTCGTCTCTTCTGCACTAAGGTAATGTTTATCCCTTCTGGGCTTTCAGTGACTATGTTTATAGTACTTATATCTAGCTGTACTATTTTAGAGTGCACCATTTGGGGTGCCTCACAAGGAGACCTATTAGTATATTTTTTCAATATTTCTCAGAAATGTGAAGTAACGTAAATAATCCATTCACCATTTTAGGTTACTCTAACCCCAGCCGGATCTTGATATCCCGTCCTTCGCTTAAACTACATGGTGAGTGGTGATTTTACCATTCATTCTAGTCTCTTTTCTTTAGTTTTTATGTCCTTTAACGATAATATGAGGTTGTTTATGGTGTGTATTGTTAGATTTTTAGGTAAATGATGCTATGAAGTGATTTGAATTGAATTGAAGTGGAATTGAGCAAAAAAAGGTAAAAAAAATGCAAAACTCTCCTGTGATTCCGCGTCTGCGGAAGAATGGTCGTAGAAGCGACCCCGCATCCGCGGGAAAGGCAATGCATCTATGGAACTAAGCCTCTTTGCCAGGAATCACATCTGCGAGTAGTTTTGCGCTTTTGCGGTTGCGCATCTACGCTTTGGGTCCTGCATCTACAGTACCAGATATCCTTTCAACTTCCCGCTTCTGCGATAAGGTATCCGCATCCGCGGAGCCGCACCTGCAATGATTCTTCCACAGGTGCGGTGAACGGGCATCAGAACTGGGCTGGATTGACATTTTACATTTTCTCAATTCCAAATCCATAAATACACGACCAAACCTATTAGGAACATATATTTTGGCTTATTTTTAGTCTTAGGACTAGAGAGAACAAGGTTGGAAGCTAAGGTTTGCACATACACTTGGGTTTTGAAGATTTGAAGATTGTGGTTAAGAATTTCTTACTCATTTGTACTCAGTTCTTCATTTCCTTGCTTTTTATTGAATATCCAAGTGTGCATTATTTATTTCAACACTTGAATCTTGTTTATGAAATATTCATAATTAAAGTGTGGATTAAATATTTTGTTGTGCTTATGTATTGAATGCGTTTTTTTCTTTTATGAAGTGAGTTATTATTTCTTTAATTATTCTTGTTCTTTAATGTTTCCAAAGGGATTAACTAACCCTAGGACTCGCCCATTAACTCCGAATTAATTCTGGGGAAGATTATTTGGGGTTGGTAAAGATTAATTAACAAGAACTTGAGGCTTTAATCCCCATTTTATAGATTCTACCTAGGGATAGGATTGAACAACTGTAGCCATATCTGGGTGTGCTCAATATCTTAATTTTTTTAGGGATTATTCAATTATGAGGTCTTGTTAGTCTTTGGAAAAAGCTAATATAGAATTATTATCCATGGCTAATTAACATAAACTCGATAATATTTGTAAAATTGTGAAATCATTGGATCGTTACTTGAGTGTAATTCCCGATGTATCCATACTTGTAGCCATTGATCATTTTACTTGATTTCTAGGTTAGTTTACATTTTCGCATTTAGGTATAACTATTTTCAAAAACCAATTCCAAGTGTTTGTCATTGCATAACAAGTGATAATTCTCTTACATTCCTAATCGACTACATATTGTTCTTTGTGGGATCGACCCCGACTCATAATTGGGTAAATTATATTGTATGCGACCATATCCATTTATTTTTTAGTAGTGGATTTAGATGTCATCAATCGTGCGCAGGGTAATTCTTCTCACGAATCTTCAGCTGACATGAAACATATGTAATAAGTCAAATTGCATAAGGCTAAGCACCGCCTTCCAATTCATGATCTAAGCATTATCTTTCCTTCTTGTATGAGGCTAAGCCCTGCCTCCTCAACTGCATAAGGCTAAACTCTTCCTTTCCTTGTCTAATGCTGAATACTACGTTGATTGAAATCTAGCACTATCTCGCTTTTCCCGGGGCTAAGATCTGTCTCAATCCTATGCAAGACTAAGCTCTATCTTGTTTCACCCATCATCATGTCTCTACATTTCATGGGCTGCAATATCGCCATCTATCCGAAGGCGCCATAGTTCGAAGTCATCATCCTGATAGCCTGGGGATCTCTCAATATTGCATATCATTATTCAAAGGCGTCATGGTTCGGAGACACCATTCTCATGGCCCGAGAACATCATTTCATAGTTTGCGAATCCCTTATCTCACAATTCATGGCCAGGACGTCATGGTCTAAGGACACCATCCTCACCGTCTGAAGACAATCTTCATGGTCCAAAGGGAATTTGCATCATATTTAAATTCCCACAATAGCTGATCATGCCCAACTATGCTTTCTAAAGACAAAGCGGCCATTGTAAATATAATCCGGTTTTAAGTTTTGGAGTCGAATCCTCAGGGAACTAACCTTTCTATTACACTCTTCGGCAATATTATTATCAACTCAACCAATTTCTAGATGAAAGAATTTTGATCAATAAAGATTGGGTTTTTGTTCAACTACTTCAAATACTATTAAAAACAACACTAAGCTAAAGCAAAGATAATTCAATGGTAAAAAGGTCTAAGGCAGTATTTCCCCAATTGCTAGTTTCGTTCTTAACTCTTTTGCGATAATCTCGCCGAATTATTCTACGAGGATTAAGAGCATGGGTTATCATAATTATCTTTCGATCAATTACAATAATTTACTAAAGCATTCTCTTGAACTACTTTAGCTGACAATATGTACAACTCTAAATTATTCCACCAGAGTTTCTTTATCTCTAAACCCACTTTTAAGTTCAAGTAATGAATCTCTTCAATTGCCCAAAAGTGGTATTGTTCAACAACTGTCTAACCTAATATTCTTTCTCAAGCAATATGGAGTAATTAGACACGATTAATCAAGAGCCCATTCAATTAATCACCATACAAAACGTAGTTGAACAATCATATAATAAAACCGACTCGATTATAACAAGTTGAGTCAAAACTTCAACCAACAATTGGTACCATCAACCCTAGATAATTGTTTAGCTACTCATAACAAAATAAGAGAAAACTACTAGATTGTTCATAATTTAAAATTGCAAGAATTAAACAGAGATAGAAAAAACTCTAATGTTTAGATCGTCTCCTCACACTTGTTGTTCCTCCAAAAGTAGTCTAAAACAAGCTTAAAACAATCTTGGGCGAGTTTCTAAAGCTTATAAGGGTTTTACAAAAGTTTTTCCAAAATTACACATGGTCCCAAACTTCCAGCAGCGTGAACAGTGCACCACGGTCGCGGCAGGCCGCAGTTGACCGCGGTGTGAGCTGACCTTTCACCCTCATTTTTAATCTGCCGCAGTTCATCGCGGTTCCACCGCGTTCGCAGTTGACTTCTTGCCCAGGCCATTTTCTGCTTCTTCGTGCTCGGGTACTTCTTGGGTGGGCGTTTTCTTCACATTATCGCCTCCAAAACACTCCATGTTGCTTCCTCACATATAATATTCCCTGCAAAACAAAAGAACACTATTTAGAGCATTTTGTTGGCCATTTACCTATAAAACAACAACAAAGCATGGTCATATTAAGGTGTAAATATCAACTATATATCCTACTATTAACACCCCACACTTAAATCATTGCTAGTCCTCGAGCAATCTACCATACTCCATCAAAATTCCTTCCCCAAGATTTTCCCTTTACGACTCACACCATGAAAATTTTACAAAGTTGAACCTAGTAGTGAACAACCTTTACCTCAAGAGTCAAACCTTTCGTATCATGCAACATTCGCACTTACTCAAACCACTCTATACAAGAGTCAACACTTACATTTCCTTTGTGAATCACATGCCCTCGCATCACACAAGAGAGTAGTTAAACATATAATGATAATTAGAACGATTAGGAACTAAGATAGACAAAATTCACTCACTCTCAAAAAGAACATTCACATGCCACAAAGATGCACCATAGGCTTGCCCGTGGTGTAATACTCTACTAATTGAGCCCACTCAGTCTAAGATCAATAGGACTTACTTAGTTGTAATGTAGGCTAAGAGATGAGTAGGATATATTTAGATATAGTGACTAACCTCCCTAAGCACTTTTAATACAATTACATTAAACTTAAAGATCATAGTTGTTCCAACCAAACACTCCACCACATATATTTGAAACATCCCCATCCATTAGTTGCAATTTGTACAAGCTACCACTTATCAACCACTATAATTATTTATAACTTCTATTTTTTTTTCCGTGGTGCTTCTTCTTTTATGCTTCTAAATTCAGCACCTTTTCTCTATCTCAATGGTTCCACTCAAAAACCAAACCACCACCCCACACTTTTGCTTTTTCATATTTTCAATACCATTCAAGTGCTTATTGGGAGATAAAAAGGTTCAAACAGCAGGCTATTCAAACAATTGGGTAAGGTTTGCAATGTGGTTGCCAAAGAAATAGGCTTGTAGGCTCAACGAGGTTTACTAAAATGTATTGCATTCATGTGGGTTAACTTTATATGTCTGGATCAACAAAGAAATGCCTATATCACTTCTAAAACTGAATGAAACTACAATTTCGCTTTGCAAACACACAAGGTAAGTTCTAGGCATCAAATGTGAATCATGGAATACGGTAAAAACTCACACACACATGGCACATGACACACTCCGGATTGGTTTATCAAGACATTCTCTTTTGAGTATTCAAGTTAGATGCAAACATACAATTTTAAGGCACATTAACAGGATTCAACCAATGAAGCTAAGCCTTACACTTTAGTATCTATTGTGTTCAAGTGTATCAACACTACGGGTTTTTCCTTCGAATTAGCACGTAGACCAATATTCCTAATCTAAAAACTAAAAAGAACAAAAATAAACAAAAACCACATGTACCCGGTTCAAGCGAAACCCTTGGAAAAGAACCATGACCCAAAGAAAAACCAAGGAGGAGTTACTACACTACCTAAAAATAAAATTAAAAATCTTTTTGGTCTTTTATCTATACTAACTTCCCTCAAGAAAATTGTCTAAAGGATCCGTCATCAGGAAGAGTCTCCATATTCTATTTTTTTCTCGACTTAGTCCCTCAAAAACCCCGCCGAAAGAAATCCATCGTCGGGACAAGTCACTTACTATTTTAACTTTCCTAATGAACTATTACTCTAACATCAAAACAATCAAAGCAAGACAAAACAAACAAAATCAAATAGTTAATTGTTATAGTTACAAACATACAATGAAGTATCCCCTACCCCACACTTAAAATGAAGACATGTCCCATGGCTTAAAAATTTAAAGGACAGTGAGGTTGAGGAACTTCCCTGAAGGCTCACTCCTGATCGGAGACGGTGTCTTGGTTCACGTTACAAGCACGTCCCAGAGCTCTCAACCAACCCAAGAATTTATTCTCCGACTTTACCTGCCTCTCAGCCATCGCATCAATATGGGCACCCAAATCAATGTCTGAGGTACGCAACCCAGCCATATCCTGCTCCAAAGCTGTCATACGAGTACTCCGGCGCGGTTGTGATGGGCCTGCCGCATCAACTCTCGGAGGAGGAGGAACCACAGCTACCTCAGCATCATCATCATCATCATCAGCTAAAGCATCATCATAGTCATCAATATCCACCATCGGATCTCGTTCAATTCCAATTTTGCTCGCCTAGAACGGGGTTTTCAGTGGCGATTGCCTATCAACCTGAGGGTCTTTAGGGACTCTAGCAAGATGGCACAGTCGGGTGATCAGCGAAGGGAAGTAGTGGCCCTTGATTAGATCAGGTGATCTGATGAGCATCTCTTCATGGATGAGTCGGGCCACATCAAAATCACTGTGTGACATAAATAGTGGATTGTAGATGCCGTGGTAGATTAACATCGATCGTGTTGCTGAAGGGCAACAACCGACTGTTGATAATGGTGAGCCAACACTTAGCCCCCCAATTCAGACAGTGGGAGTTAAGTGTAATTATGGGCGTGATCCATAGGCGTTCTCTGTCCGGTACACAGATAGTATCAAGAAGAGTTCCCCACAAGGTCCGTGTACCGCTGAAAGTACAATAAGGGTCATTTGCTCTCCTAAACACTGGCATTCGGTATACCATGCGGATGGTGTCGAGGTATGCATTTACCGGGGTATTTCGCACCGTCACAACCCATTCTCATATTTTGTCAAGTTCACATAGAACTCCCTTACTAGCGGAACATTAGCCTCCTTCGGTACCTCGAAGAAGATGTCCAGCTGACACCGCCTTAGCTCATTAAAAATATTGGGGCATTCCACCTCCAAAGCCGTTCAATCAATTTGCACCTCATGTTGCAACTTCTTTGCTGCTTTCTGGTTATACCTATCTTCCGCTGATTTGGATACAAACCGAGTGCTATCGAACTGAGGTTACACTGGCTTGGATCCTAGCTCGTGAGGAGCCTCCCGGTACACTAGTGGAGGACCCGGTGTTTTGTCTCTTCCTGGAAGAACTCATTGTACCTGTTATATAGAGAAACGCCTATTAGTGAGTGCATGAACTGTGTGACTATGGGTGGTCACTCAAACTTCACCACAACCATGTCACATTAGCTCCTTGTAACTCTATTGGGGCAATTCCCCAAAACCTTTGTGGGCAAGACAATTATCTGCATATACACAACCCATGTGAATCTAGCAAACTTCCCCAAATCAAATATGCTACTACATCCACACAGCCCACACATGCGTCAGTCAAGCGCCCACCAACAAACACCATTCAAAACATAAATTACACAACCCCTTCACCAAACATTCTCAAAAACGAAATTAAAATAGAAAAACAAGAAGAAAATACTACAAAAAAAATCTAGCAACAATTCAACATCATATCAATATTAAACTAGCATAACAACAACAAAATACAAAAAGAAAAGAGAAGGGCGGCAAGAATTATACCTTAATGGAAGACGATGAGGGGAATGGAGATTGGGGGGG
>MU673909.1:35439-56968 GCA_026770625.1 Nicotiana glauca | reverse complement strand
CAACATATTAGTAAATTATAGAGACTGAGGTAAATATGTACAATAATTTCTATGACTGAGTACAAATAATGTGAGCATGAATAAAGCATTAGCATGATCTCTAACATGAAGGCAAACAAGTAAACACATAACCAAAGATAATAGTTATTAGGCATCGCAGCCTCACGGGACGGTCCAAGTCTCAATCCCTCGCGGTGAATACCCACACGCCCGTCACCTAGCGTGGGTATCACCACCAAATAATCACATGATATCAATGTCTCCGGACTTATACCCTCAAAGCCAGAGTTAAAATTGTTACTTACCTCAACATCGTAAAATCCTACTCCTGGATGTCCTCGTCCCTCGACTCGGTCTCCAAAATCTTCGAATCTAACCATAATCAGAATACTACTATCAACATAGTCTAAAGAATCGAATTACACAATAAAAACTACATAAACATGCCAAAAATCCGAAATCGGCCAAAACTCGGCCCCCGGGCCCACGTCTTGGAATCAATCAAAAATGGCAAAATAATAATCTTCGTCCTCTCTCGACTCCAACCATATAAAATTTGTCAAAATCGGACTCCGTTTGGTCCCTCAAATCCTCACTTAAAACTCTCAAAAACTCAAACCCTAACTCCCTCAATTTCACTTTGAAATCATCAAAAAAAATCCGAAAAACGAAGATGGATTCATGAAATATAATCAAAACCGAGTAGAGAATACTTATCCCCAATCCATATGATGAAAATCGCTTCCAAAATCGCCCAAATCCGAGCTCCCCAACTCAAAATATAACCGAAAGAACAAACCCTAGTTTTATATATTTTTTTCTGCCAGATATTATGCCTCGTTTCTCGTGCCAAATAATTCTTAAACTCGTATTTTATGCCTCCAATGGATTTCTTGTGAAATTCTAATCAAGTTAGATTTTTGAATCACTCAATTTGACCTTGTAATTAATGAGATACGTAGGTTTTAATATTTGCAAATAGTGCAGATTTTTAAATACGCTGTTAGTGGCAATGTCGTAATTACTCTAAAAAATCTAGCAACCTAATTTTTAGTAAAATGACCATAAAATCCTCATACGATGTCCAAATTCGATGATTCTTTTTGCCACGGGTCCGTAATTACGATACGGATCTAATGCTTTAATCTAAAATAAAATCGGAGCTCATTTGTTCAATATGCTATCATTTATGCTTGAAGATACGACATTGAAACATAAGAAAAACGAGCGCAACACAACTCAAACATATTCAAAACTCATCCGAGGCCCTCGAGACCTCAACCAAAAATTCCAACAAATCATATATCACTACCCGAACTTAGTCAAACCTCTGAAACACCCAAAACCACACCAAAATACCAAATCAACCTCGAATTCAAGTCTAAGAACTTCTAAACTTTCACCTTTTGCCAATTCAAGCCTAATTCTACCACAGACCTCCAAATTATATTCCGGACACTCTCCTTAGTCTAAAATCACCCAACGAAGCTAATCAAATCATAAAAATCCAAATCCGAATTCTTTTACTCATAAGTCAACTTCCGATTGACTTTTTCTAACTTAGCTTTCTAACTAAGAAACTAAATGATCATTTTATTCCAAAACTACTCCGAAACCAACCCTACCAACTCGATACAACTCAACGCAGCTTAACAACACATAAAGAAATAGAAATGAGAGAAACGGGGCTACAACTCTTAGAACTACTAACGGGGTCGTTACACTGAGTCAGGAAATAGATGAGGATAACAGCTTCGCATATCAGACTTGGACTCCCAGGTCGATGCCTCAGGAGGCTGACATCTCCACTGGACACGCACTGAAGGAAAACTCTTCGACCTCAACTGGCGAACCTGCCGGTCTAGAATAGTTATCGGCTCCTCCTCGTACGACAGATCCTTGTGCAACTGGACAGTGCTGAAATCTAACACGTGGATAGGATCGCCGTGATACCTCCGAAGCATAGACACATGAAACACTGGATGCACAACTGACAAGCTAGGTGGCAAGGCAAGTCGGTAAGCCACCTCTCCCACATGATCAAGAACCTCAAATGGGCCAATGAACCTAGGGCTAAGCTTGCCCTTCTTACCAAATCTCATCACGCCCTTCATAGGCGATATACGGAGCAATACTCGCTCATCAACCATGAAAGCTACATCTCGAACCTTGCGATCCGCATAACTCTTTTGCCGCGACTGAGCCGAACGAAGCCTGTCCTGAATGATCTTGACCTTATCCAAGGCCTCCTGGACTAAATCTGTACCCAATAACCGAGCCTCTCCTGGCTCAAACCATCCTACTGGAGACCGACATCGCCTACCATACAACGCCTCATATGGAGCCATCTGAATGCTGGACTGGTAGCTGTTGTTGTAGGCGAACTCTGCTAAAGGTAAAAACTGGTCCCATTAACCTCCAAAATCAATGACATAGGCTCGGAGCATATCCTCCAATATCTGAATTGTCCTCTCAGAATGACCGTCCGTCTGAGGATGGAATGATGTGCTCAACTGAACCTGGGTTCCTAACTCCTACTGAACTGCTCTCCAAAAGCGCGAGGTAAACTGCGTACCTCGGTCCGAAATGATAGATGCCGGCACCCCATGAAGGCAAACAATCTCCTGGATGTAGATCTCAGCTAATCTCTCCGATGAATAGGTGGTGGCAACAGGAATGAAATGCATTGACTTAGTTAGCCTATCGACAATGACCCAAATAGCATCAAACTTCTTCCGAGTCATCGGAAATCCAGTAGCAAAATCCATGGCAATCCTCTCCCACTTCTACTCGGGAAGCTCGATCCTCTGAAACAAACCACCAGGCCTCTGATGCTCATACTTGACCTGCTGATAATTTAAACACCTAGCCACATATGCAACAATATCGTTCTTCATCCTACGCCAATAATACTGCCGCAAGTCCTGATACATCTTCGCGGCACCCGGGTGAATAGAATACCGAGAACTATGGGTCTCCGCTAAGATCAACTCTCGAATCCCATCAACATTAGGCACACAAACTCGCCCCTACAATCTCAACACACCATCCTCATCTAAGGTCACCTTCGTGGCACCTCCACGCTGCACTGTGTCTCTCAGGACACACAAATGGGGATCATCAAACTGCCGATCACGGATACGCTCCAATAGAGAAGAACGAGCGACTGTGCAAGCCAATACTCTGCTGGTCTCAGAAATATATAATCTCACAAATCGATTGGCCAAATCCTGAATATCTAAAGCAAGCGGTCTCTGGCTGACCGGGATATAAGCAAGACTACCCATGCTGGCGGACTTCCTACTCAATGCATCGGCCACCACATTGGCCTTACCCGGGTGATATAAGATAGTAACATCATAATCTTTCAACAACTCCAGCCATCTCTTCTGCCTCACATTCAACTCCTTCTGCTTGAACATGTACTGAAGGCTCTTGTGATCCGTGTACACCTCACACGTCACACCATATAGATAATGCCTCCAAATCTTCAAAGCATGAACAACCGCTATCAACTCTAGGTCATGAACCGGATAATTCTTCTCATGGATCTTCAACTGTCTCGAACCATAGGCAATAACTCTGCCATCCTGCATCAATACTGCACCAAGCCCAATACGGGAAGCATCATAATAAACTGTATTGGGCCCTGAACCTGTGAGCAAAACCAATATCGGTGCCGTAGTCAGAGCTGTCTTGAGCTTCTAAAAGCTCTCCTCGCACTCGTCTGACCACCTAAACTGCGCACCCTTCTAGGTCAATCTGGTCATCGGGGCTGCTATAGATGAAAACCCCTCCACGAACCGACGATAATAACCTGCTAACCCCAAGAAACTCTGAATCTCAGTCGCTAAAGTTGGTCGAGGCCAATTCTTGACTGCCTCAATCTTCTTCGGGTCTACCTGAATGCCCTATGTTGATACTACATGACCCAGAAATGCAACTGAACTCAACCAGAACTCGCACTTCGAGAACTTAGCATACAACTGACTATCCTTCAGAGTCTGAAGAACCACTCTGAGGTGTTGCTCGTGCTCCTCCTGACTGCAGGTGTACACAAGAATATCATCAATAAAGACTATCACGAACAAGTCTAGATAAGGCCTGAATACTCGGTTCATCAACTCCATAAATGCTGATGGGGCATTGGTCAACCCGAATGACATGACCAAAAACACATAATGCACATATCGAGTGCAAAATGCTGTCTTAGGGACATCAGATGCCCTAATCCTCAGCTGATGGTAGCCAGACCGGAAGTACCATGAGAAACCTGAAGAGCTGACTGAAATGTCCTCGGTGAATGACCTCTACCATAAGAATCCCTACCTCCAGACGAGGTACCACTAAACCTACTAGAATGACGAGGCCTCTTATCCGACATCTGACCACCTCCTCGTGAGAGGGCCATCTCAACTCTGCGGGCCGCGTTGGCCGCCTCCTGAAAGGAAATATCACTACCAACTCCCATGACCATCTGGAGACGGATCGGCTGAATCAGCCCATCAATAAATCTCCGGACCCTCTCTCGCTATGTGGGGAGTATAAAAATCGCATGGTGTGCCATGTCAACAAATCGAGTCTCATACTGTGTAACTATCATGGAGCCCTGCTGGAGGCGCTCAAACTGCCTGCGAAGTGCCTCCCGCTGAGTGACTGGGAGAAACTTCTCAAAAAACAACTCCGCGAACTGATCCCATGTCAAAGCTGGAGACCATGCTGGTCTAGATAGGCAAAAATCTATCCACCAAGTCTTGGCGGATCCTGCAAGCCGGTAGGTGGCAAAATCGACCCCATTGGTCTCTACTATACCCATGGTCCTAAGGATCTCATGACAGCTGAATAAGAAATCCTGTAGATCCTCTGATGAAGCACCGCTGAATGTGGTGGTGAAGAGCTTGGAGAACCGATCAAGTCTCCACAAAGCATCCGAAGACATAGCCGCTCTATTGCCCGCCTAAGCTGTAATACCTGGCTGAGCTGCCACAGCTGGCTGTACCACTGGGACATGAGACTGGGGAGCTACCTGCTCCGGAGTACGTGTAGCAGGAGTCTAAACCCCTCCTCCATCCTGAGAAGTGGCTGGTTCTACTGGCAGCAAACCCGCTCTAGTGACACTCTCTATAAAGCCTGCCAATCTGACTAGAGCATCCTGAAGATTTGGGGTGACCATGACCCCTCGTGGGACCTGAGCTGGGCCCACTGGAGCTGCTGGAGCTGGAACCCCCTCATAATAGTCAATATGAGGCTCCACCTCTGGGACTACTGCCCGGGGCTGAGCTCTGCCCCTTCCTCGGCCTCTGGAACGGCCTCTGTCTCTGCCCCTTGCAGGAGCTGCTGCGCGGTAGAAGAAGAAGCACGTGTTCTCGCCATCTGCGAAAGAACAAAGTAGAGAGAAAATTAGTAATTGGGAAACAGAATCGCACGACAAGAAAGAACAAAGTGAAACTTTTCCTAACTCTGTAGCCTCTGGGGATAAATACAGACGTCTCCGTACTGATCCCTCAGACTCTACCAAGTTTGTCCGTGAGTAGCGAGACCTATGCAACCTGGAGCTTTGATACCAACTTGTCACGACTCGGATTTCCCACCATCGGGAGTCGTGATGGCGCCTACTGTTGGAGCTAGGCAAGACAAACACTTACATCTTTTGAAAAACAACACAGCAGTAATAACAATAATAAACCTTTAAATGAAAACGGAAGTCTTTTATAGCATAAGTAAATGAAAACCCAAAATACAGAAGTTTAATATTCTACTACACAAGACTAGAGCCGCTATCTCACGAACTACTAATGAATACTACAAATAAGTTTGAATAGAAAGAAATACACAGTGTCTGTGTCGATACAATAAAAACAAACAAAAGATATAGAAAAAGGGACTCCGGCCTGCAAACGCCAGCTAGGCTACCTCGTAGTCCCTGGACTGAAGTTAGATCCCACTCGACGTGCTATTGCTATGGTCCAAAAACTGCTCCGGTACCGTGATCTGTGCAAAAAGCACAGAAGTGTAGCATCAGCACAACCGACCCCATGTGTTGGTAAGTGCCTGGCCTAAACCCCGCGAAGTAGTGACGAGGCTAGACCAGACTACCGAATAAACCTATGCAGATATATATATACACACAAGTGCGACAAAGTAATAGCGAAAAGTAAACAATTAATACTGGGAGGGGAACATGCTTAAGGGGTAGCAGATAAAATGGAATATCAAGAATAACAAGGGGAAACTACATCTGATTTCTTCTAACACAGAATAAGGAAAAAGAAAAAAAGAAATCAAACTACTTCCACTTATTTCAATCTCCTCTCATTGCAGGCGTGCAACTCGATCCCATTTCTCAACATATTATGTGGTAGGCGTACCACTCGACCTCATTTCTTAATATTACGTGGTAGGCGTACCACTCGCTCCCATTTCTTAATATCACGTGGTAGGCGTACCACTTGCTCCCATTTCATATTATCACGTGGTAGGCGTACCACTCGCTCCCATTTCATAATATCACGTGGTAGGCGTACCACTCGCTCCCATTTCATAATATCACGTGGTAGACGTATCACTCGCTCCCATTTCATAATATATAAGTGGTCGGTGTGCCACACGATCCCATTTCATAATGTATAAGTGGTCGGTGTGCCACACGATCCCATTCCTTTCAACACACTATACAAATAATCCCAGCAAGGGAACAAGATAATATATTAAACTATCACGACAAGGGAACAAGATATTGTAATAAACTATCCCGGCAAGGGAACAAGATATTGTAATAAACTATCACGGCAAGGGAGATCCAGCTATAACCAGACTTATTCAATTTCTACTTAGCATATCTAAATCAATGCTCAGCCTCAACAATAACCGGCTCAGTGTTTAAAGATTTTCAACCAAGTCCTAATGAACAACAATTTAGAATTCGATAATTTAGAAATTCAGGACTCATGGTCATGCTCGACACTGGTGTATAGATACTCGTCACCATGCCTATACACCGTACTCGACAAATAGCAATTAGCAAATAAGACTCTACTTCTATTCCCTCAAGCCAAAGTTAGACCAAACACTTACCTCGGTCCAAAGAATAGCAATCAACTCGCCAATACCGTTTTTCCTCTACAATCCGACTCCAAAACAATGGTATCTAGGCATAATTAATTCAATAGTATCAATTAAGGCTCAACAACATAATCCCATAGCCTAGAAATGAGTATTCTAGCATTCTTCCAAAAATACCAAAATTCGACACCGGTCCCATATGGTCCAAACACGAGGGTCGGACCAAAACCCAATCACCCATAACCCCACGAGTTCAAATATATAGTTTGTTTCAAGATTCGACCCCAAATTGAGGTTGAATCACCCAAAATTCCCAAAACCCTAACTCTACCCAAAACCGTTAATTTCTACTTTGAATTCATGATTTAGGGCTAGGAAATTAGTGATTAGATGAAGAAGTTAGGAGAGAATGAAGTTAAGAACACTTACCTAGCAAGCTATGGAGGAAAAGGCTCTTCAAAATCGCCTATGGAGTGTTTGAGGGAGGAGGTCGTGTGAAGAAACAGCAAAATCCCGAGCTACTGTTCTGTTTTTATGACTTAAAATCGCTGGGTGAAATTACCCTACGCGTTCGCGATAGTAGGGTCGCGTTCGTGATGAACAGAAGTTGGCAATCATCGCGTTCGTGGACAAGGGATGCGAACGCGAAGAGAAAAATATTGGGTGCCCAAAAATTGGTCTACGCGAACGCGTGGACTCAATCACGAACGCGGAGAAGGAAATCAGGGAAGGTACGCGAACGCGATGCCTAAGGCCGTGAACGCGAAGAAGAAATTCCCTGGGCAAAAATTGCAGAAAAATCTGCTACCATTCAAAGTGCAAAACTACCCCGAACACCTCCGAAAACACTCCCGAGCCCTCGGGGCTCCTAACCAATCACACACACTAATCCAATAACATCCTACGAACTTACTCGAGCGATCAAATCGCCAAAACAACATCAAAATCATTGAATCAAGCCTCAAATCTCATGACTTTTCTTCTAAACTTCATAAATTTCTAACTTGGAACTCATAGTCCGAAACACGTCAAACGACGTCCGATTTCGACCAAACTTCACAGAAAGCGCTTAAATAATATATAAGACTTGTACCGGGTATCGGAACCAAAATACGAGCCAGATACCATAGTCTTTTAATAAATTTTTATTTCTATTTTCCTTAATAATTTCAGAAAAACAATTTAACAGAAAAATTCTTTTACCCAGGTTCTAGACCTCGGATTTCGATTCCGGGCACATGCCCGAGTCCCATATTTTTCTACGGACCTTCCAGGACCGTCAAATTACGGGTCCGGGTCTGTTTACTAAAAATATTGACCGAAGTTAACTTTAATCATATAAATTCAAAATTCTTCAAATGTTTCACAGATTTTACATATTTCAACATAAAAGCTTTCCGGTTACACACCCGAATTGCGCACGCAAATCGAGGAAACTATAAGTGAGGGTTTAAAGGCCTCGGAAGTGCGGAATAAGGGAGAAATCCGGTGATGACCCCTTTGGGTCGTCACAGTGAGTTTGTGACTCCAGTTCTTGGGTAGAGAATTCTGTTAAACTTCTGCATTCCTTTCAGTTAATTATATATGTCGAGACTTCCGCTCTATGTCATTATATTTGATTTTATTGAATGGTCGATAATTGTTGAAAGAAATAAATTAATTTGGCTTATCTAGCTCCTACTAGTAGGCACCATCACAACTTCCGAGGGTGGAAATCCGGGCCGTGACAATTTTCTTATACCAAAGTCGAACCTCTCCGTCTCTCAGAGTTGTAAAAAGACTTGAGAGGCTTTCTTGTGTACTGAAAGGGATATGAAATGTTTTAGAGGTGAATTTGGTCTTCCTGGTAGTTGGATGCGTTATTGGTAGGAGTTGGCATATATTTGGGAATTTGCATAGTAAAAAAAAAAAGTGTCAATGGCTGGACTGTGAAATACCTCTTTAAGCTTATATCTTTTTGTTCATGAAGCTTTTGAAGTACAAGATATAGTAATCACAGGGTTAGAGTTTGCTGTCCAGTCGTTTACAATGTCTATGTTAACAAAGTTACGCTGCATCACGCTTGATGTTACCGGTACACTCATTGCTTACAAATGAGAGATTGTCAAGTTAATCGACTCAGGTATGTTAAGGCACTTTCTTCTTTCTTTTGGCATGATCTAATGTGAAATGAATACGCTATTTCATAATGAATCTACTCCTAGCAACTAAGGTTATCTATATTGTTCTTTCCATACAAATTTATTCTAAGAAAGTATGTATGATCCTTGAGTTCTAGTGAAGTTCATATTGATGGCATGATATCCATAATGTTAATCGAAGATGCAACGACCTTATGTCACTCTGAAAGGTTTAGAACGTGATTCCATGAGTCGAGCATGAATTATATATATGTATCTATTTTCTCTACCGAGCCGCGCTATAGTCGGCCGGGTACGACATCTATTGTGCAACCACTGATCAGTTGGGTTTACCGAGCTCCACGTGGCCGGGTACGATTCTTCCGAGCCTTATGATGGCCGGGTACGTTTTTACCGAGTCCTCTTTGAGGCCCGGTACGATATGATGATGATGATGCCCAAAGAGGCTAAGATTTTTAAAAGTTTATGTATATATATTTATTATGCATTTCATGTCAGTAGTCCCCAGAGGCACTTAGATGTTACATGTTGTAGCTCCTCTATCTCTCTTTACATTACTGTTCTTATTTATGCTTTCCTGCCTTAAATACTCAGTACTTTATTCGTACTGACGTCCTTTTTGCCTGGGGACACTGCGTTTCATGCCCGTAGGTCCCGATTGATAGGTTGACTATCCTGCTATTAGGCTATCAGCTCAGCGAAGGTGTTGGCGCACTCCACTTGCTCCGAAGTTGCCTATTTGGTCAGTATGCTTTGGATATGTATTGATTGATATGTCGGGGTCGTGTCCCGACTTTATGATTTTATGTACTCTTAAAGGCTTGTAGACAGATGTCAAGTGTATGGATACTTGTATGGCCTTGTTGGCCTACATTTTAAGTTTACAAATGGTCATGTCGGCCTTATAGGCCCGTATGTCACATGTATAAGTTTGGATATCATGTTGGGTCATCATATGTTGAGTATTCCCTTATGTTTTATTCTTATTATCTCATAACATTTTTTTGGCTCACTTTCCCTTGATAGTATGATAAGAAAGATATGTTACGTCGGTACTCGGTTGAGCAAGGCACCGGGTGCCCGTCGCGGCTCTTCGATTTGGGTCGTGACAAATTGATCTTTGGGAACACTTAAATATAAACCAAAAAGGTGGTTTACGAATCGTCTGTTCTATAAGGGCTAGTTTGGCAGGAGGAATAAGGGATAAATAATCCTGGAATTAAATTTGAAATGAGTCTATTGAATATTTGGTTGAGATAAAATTATAGTACAACTAATCCTGGGATTGTAGTATTTTTTTATCCCCATAGGAGGACGTGATAATTAATCATGCAATAACTTTTTTCCAACCAAATGACCCTTAACATTCTACAATGCGTATGTCAGGATAGCTATAGATCTAACAAACTACTCCTTATGTTCCTACTTATGTGAACTTATTTGATTGGGCACGAAGTTTAAGAAAAAATAAAGACTTTTGAAATTTGAAGTCCTAAACAAGTCAAAAAGAGGTCCAGAGTATGTGTGGTTATAAAAGTTTGAAGATTTAACTGGACTAGCAGCCCATATTACATATAAACTCAAAATAAACTTATTTTCTTTTTGTAATAGCTTAAAGGACAAGGTGGGTTGCTCTGATTGTAAGCACCCTCCACTTCCAACCAAGAGGTTGTGAGTTCGAGTTACCCCAAGAGCAAGATGGGCATTTCTTGGAGGGAAGGATGCCGATGGCCTATTTGGAAACAGCCTCTCTACCCTAGGATAGGGGTAATGCGTACACACTATCCTCCTCAGACCCCTCTTGTGGGATTATAATATTGTTGTTGTTGTTGTTGCTTAAAGCTTCCCATTAAGGGTAAAGTTGAAAATTTAAGCTAAATTATTTTCAAATTTAAAAAAGGGTCTTTTTTTTTTTTTGGAACGGATTAAAAAAAAAAAAATTTACATAAACTGGAACGGAGAGAGTAATAACTTCTTAAAAATGGTGTACTTACCTTTCTCTCTCTCTATATATATTTTAAATTAGAGAACTCAATAGATCTTCCACTCTTCCGGCACCTAAGCATGTGAATCTATGTTATATGAAATTGGTGAAAATCATGAGAACTTAAAGTTCGGACTCAAATGCTAAGTGACTCTTTTTATTTGCTTAAGTCTTGATGGACAAAGTTCATATATATATATAAATATATATATATATAGTAAAAATTGCACGGGGCGCCCTATTTGGGCGCTCCTCTTTAACCTATAACCGCTTTGTCTTTTTATTTGCATCCGTACTCACTTTTTAAAAAACTTCAGCTTCCCTTTATAACTGGGAAACTTCAGCTCTTCCGGGTTACTAAACAAAAACTTCAGCTCTAGAGTTGAAGTTTTTATTTTATAACTTGAAAACTTAAGATCTAGAGCTGAAGTTTTCGGGTTACAAAACTAAAACTTCAGCTCTAAAGCTGAAGTTTTTATTTTATAAAGCGGAAGTTTTTATTTTATAACTGGCAAACTTCAGCTCCAACATAGAAACTTCAGCTCTAGAGCTGAAGTTTTTATTTTATAATTGGCAAACTTCAGCTCTAAAGCTGAAGTTTTCTGGTTACAAAGACAAAAACTTCAGCACTAGAGTTGAAATTTTCCGGTTACTAAACAAAAACTTATAAAATAAAACTTCAGCTCTAGAGCTGAAGTTCGCGAGTTACAAAACAAAAACTTCAGCTCTAGAGCTGAACTTCAGGCCCGGCTACTAAAATGCTGAAGTTTTGGGTGATTGCCTTCGCTACTTCAGCCCCGTGTGCTGAAATTATGCGAAAAAGCGGGTACGCTTACAATTTTTTTTGTAAAGCGGGCACAGGTTAAAATGTGGCACAAAAAGCGGGTATAGATGCAATTGCCCCTATATATATATATGTTACAAGCTCATTAGCCCAGTTTACAACCACCTCATTGGGGCCCGTCACAGAATTAAAGTACTGGTTTTAACTGAAATAACCTAAGCTACCGTGTGAGGTTATTTTTGGCAAACTTAGAGCTGAAAGTTGCTTCTTCGGAAGGGTGTTTCTTTGGACCTGGCTCATTGATGAACCCAAATGTGAGGAAAAGAATTAACCTAAATAGTCGTCTTATAATATATATATATATATATATATATATATATATATATATATATATATATATATATATATATATATATGTATAAACGTGTAAAGCCGGTGCATAATATTTATATACCGACTACAAAAAGTAAATAATGAATATGTCTGACTATTCGTATAAAGATCCCAAAATTGAAAGGAAAACCAAGACAATAAGAAAAGGCTTCAAGCTCAAAATAGATTTAGAAAAAAGCCCAATATATGCTGCTTTGATTTAGAATGTAGTATTAGGAGAGCTCAGCTTAGATAGAAGACAGGCTTGAGATTTCAGTCCTTATTTAAATGCTACAACACATTCTAAATTAGCTTAAGGCTATCGATAAGTAGTCTGAAGGAAAGTCTTGGAGTAATGGTAAAGTTGTCTCCATGTGATCTATGGGTCATAGGTTTGAGCCGTGTAATCAGCCACTGATGCTTGCATTATGAGACAGTAAACTGTTGTAAGTGTTCTATAATAAATGGCTGAGAACAGATATACACTTCACAAACTTAGGAAGATATATTTTTCAATATGTATAATATGTGTTCACACTATAAGTACCCAATTTTCTGTCATTTAGTAATCTTCACTATGACAAGGCAGCAATTGAACAGAACATTCAACAATTTCAAGTAATTCAAAGGATACATGTATAAAGATCACATTAAGATGCATTCTCACTCTTAATTCTGATGCATGACAATGGTCCAGTCCTTATCCGCTTAACCGTAATGATCTAAAGTGCCCTGTGTTTGAAACATGCCTTGTGTTTATCCAACAACTACAACAACAACAACAACAACAAACCTAGTTTAATCCCAAAGGTGGGGTCTGGGGAGGGTAATGTGTACGCACACCTTACCCATAATTGGAGAGGTAGATAGGCTGTTTCCGATAGACCCTCGGCTCAAAAGGTGGAAAGGAAGAAAAGGAATAAGAAGAAGAAGAAAGAGGGGGAAGAAAGAAAGAAGAGGGAGACAAAGGGCGATAAGGAAAAAGGGGAGAAAAGGCTTGTGTTTATCCAATGATAAGAATATGGATGATCTGGTCAGGAGGAAGTTTAGAAGAATGCAAAACAAGAACGAATTTAAGGCCAAGAACGACAGCCTGCATGTTATCTGTTATTCCAGTGACCAACAGCATATGAAACTTGAACTTAAGTTTTGTCGTTCAATCTGGTCAAGCAAGCAGAAAAATAATTATAATTCAAGTCACTGAGGGAATAGAAAGCATGAAAAAAAGAAAAAGAACAGGCACACAAGCATATAGACATAAATATCAAGAGTCAAATGCTTGAAAAGGAGCCAGCTTGAATGTTATATTACTGATCCAAACACCATATATCAAAAAGAAGTAACTCATGGAATTGCAAACCCTTTGTTTATCATGTTAACAAAAATACCAATGCTTTTCACCGATCATAACAAGAAATGACTATCCAAACTCAGATTATATACAAGTCGCATTTGTTTCATCACTATGGGTATTCCATGATATAAGCAATTGAAGTATACAACCTTTTTTTTCTAAATTAAAGTCAATCAACCTCAGGTTCTACCCACCCGTGGTGATGAGGGATTTGGCATTGACCCCTATCTTGTATATTAAGATTTAAAGTTGAATACATAAAGGAGGGACATAATACCTTACCTCCTCAAAGCTTAAGTGAGAATCGGATAAGATTGTTCCTTACCTCCTCAAAGCCTAAGTGACAATCGGAGAGGCCCAGTTCTTTCCAGAAGTTAGATTGAACTAGTGTAACTATTCTAAACTACGCTTACATTTAAGTAATGTGACTGGTGCGCAACTCAAGTGTTCATTGCCTTACAGAACAATGAATATCAAAGAAAAACTAGTGTATTTTGAAACTATCAATTCACTCGACCGAGGAAACGAGACAAACTTACACCTCATTTTCCAACATCCGAAGGCTGAAGTGGACAAGATTTGGACTGCAGTGATACTGATGAAACATTTTAAAGAGATTTTGATCAAAGAAATCGCGATATGTTCAAGAAACAAAGAACTTTTAATCCATTATAAATCCTGGACTTTCTTGACCAACCTCCATGAAGTCTGGAACATATCCAGAGGATCTTAATGCCTTCATCAATCCTCTCAAGGCTCCATATATCTCTTTTGACTTGGAATGCCTCTCGTCAAAGCAATAGAACTCGGCCACTTCATCTTCAACCTCAATCAAACTGCATCCTGGTACCTTCCGGGACCCAGTGTCCCTCATCGCCACTTTCAGCTCTGCCACATCTTTCCACCTCCGAGCATCACCACAGATATTTGCAAGCATAACATAATTTGCAGGGTTTTTCGGATCAAGCTCAATAAGTTTCTGAAGAGCTAGTCTCGCAAAGTCAATGTTCTTGTATATTCTACATGCGCCAAGTAATGCAGTCCAAATGACAGCATCGGCTCGTACAGGCATCTTCTCCACAAAATTCACCGCCTGCTCCAAAAGACCAGCTCGTCCCAACAGATCAACCATGCAACCATAATGCTCAATTTGGGGCACGATGGAATATTCATTCATCATCGAGTTAAAATAGGCAAAACCATCTGCAACTAAACCCATGTGAGAACACGCACATAACACACCAATAAAAGTAATTCCATCTGGTTTAACTCCAGAATTCTTCATCTCTGCAAACAAACTCAAGGCATCACTACCACAACCATGCACTGCTAAGCCATTAATGATGGTGTTCCAGGAAATCAAATCTCTTTTATCCATGCTCCTAAACACATCAACTGCATTATCAACCACCCCACATTTTGCATACATATCAATCAACCCATTGGCAACATACACATTGTGCTTATAGCCGTTGCTCTCGGCATATAAATGCACCCACTTACCCAGATCAAGAGCACCTAATCTCGTGCAAGCAGACAACACATTCACAAGAGTGGCATCATTAGGCTGCACATCAGACTCATTTAGCATCCTCTTAAAGGCATCAATGACCTCATTAAAATGTCCATTGTGAGCATACCCTCCAATCAAACCATTCCAGGAAAAAATATTTCTTTCTTGCATCACTTCGAAAATTTTCTCACATCCCTCAACATCCCCACTATTAGCATATCCATTCAACAAAGTATTCCAGGACATTAAGTCCTTATTTGGCATCACATCGAAAAGCTTTCTAGCCTCCACCATATCCCGACAGTCAATGTATCCTGTAACCATCCTATTCCATAATACAACATCTCGCTCAGGCGCTAAGTCAAAAAGAATTCTTGCTGATGCCAAATCGCCATTGGCAACATATCCATTGATCATAGAAGTCCATGTAAACACATTCCTTAAAACCATCTCATTAAATACCCTATAAGCGCATTTCACTCTTCCCTTACCCGAATACATATCGATCAACGTAGTACCCACAAAACTATTACTCAAAAATCCAACCTTTAGCACAACAGCATGCACTTCTTCACCTTCTACCAAAGCTAACAACTTTACACAAGACTTCAAAACCATAGGAAAAGTAAAACAATTCGGCCTAACATCTTCGTCCATCATTCTCCGAAACAACACCACAACATCTCTGTACATATCATTCTGGAGATACCCTTTGAACATTATGTTAAAAGGAGAAGCATCTAACTCAGGAATTTGATCGAACATATGGCGGGCATAGGAAATACGCCTTAACTCCATACATTTCGACAAAAGAGGAGGGATAATGTATTGGGTATAGCCAATACCTTGTGTTACAATTTGTGTTTGAATCTGTTTGACTTGCTTTATAGTTTTACATGATTTTAAGAAAGTAATGAACTTATCTTCAAGGAGTCTATGAGGAGTCTTTAAGGATATGTTTATAGCAATTTTAGCTATTTTGGAAGAAAAATACTTTGATGGGTGATGGGAAGGGCAAGCTTGACAGTGGCTAAATTTTGAATTATTTGCAGGATAGGAGGAAAGGTAAGTTTGTTTCCTTATATTGGAGAGTATCTTTCAATATAGTCAATTACTTACCTTAGCAGAAAATGAATTCAATCTGACAAGTCAGTGGAATAGAAGCTGAGAAAGAATGGAATAGGAAAAATTTGTTTCCTCTGCCTTCTCTCTAGAAAAATAGAGAGAGAAGTGTAGATCAATCAATCAAACACAAAAGTAAATGGAAACCATGCAGGATACAGTAATGAATGATGAAGAGGCAGATCAATTCGTAAACAAACAAAAGGAAGGGACAAACGAGAAAGATAGCTTCAAGGAAAACTTAATCTCCCCCGACAACAACAGCACACCACTGGATTTTGAATGCGAGGCTTTCAATAATATAATTCTTGTAGATGAAAACGCAAATTCGGAAAATCACTCAAACTCTATACCCATTTCTGCACAAGATAAAGCAAAGCTATATCAAGCATGGAAGCAATCTATCATGTAAAGCTTCTTGGGAAACGACTAGAATACCTCCAACTAACGTATTGTTTGGATGGTTGTTTCCAATGATTGTTTTGATAGTTAATACTCCCTCCGTTCCAAATTTACGTGAACCTGTTTGATTTGGCACGGAGTTTAAAAAAAATACTTTTAAAATTTATAGTCCTGAACAAATCTAAATGAGACCAAGAGTATTTGTGTGGTTATAAAAGCTTCTCATTAAGGGTAGAATTCTAAGTTTAAGCTAAATTATTACCAAATTTAGAAAGGGTTCATTCTTTTTGGAACGAACCAAAAAGGAAATAAGTTCACTGGAACAGAGGGAGTATAAAATTAATTGTACCTTATTATTAAATTAATTATATCGGAATAATAAAAAATCTCATTTTTGGTTAGTTTTGCTTCTCTTTTATTGTGTATTTTTATTTCATCTATGATTTTTGCAAACTTTTTGCCGATTTTATTTAGGGTTTTACTATCCTACTACACAGTTATAATAGGTTAGCGTTGTATGCATATTTGATTTCACAAATATCAAACTTTAGGGGTTAATTTAAACTTTTGCCAAGTTGAAATGATATTGGAAAAGATTAACCGAAGAGGCTTCTTCTTGCTAAGCCCTCATATCCATTTTTCGTTTTCTACTCTCTTTTTTTTTCTCAAAAATGGCATCTTTATTACCAAGCTGGCTTTAAATATAGGTGCTTAATAATACTTCAACTGATTTTACAGTATGTGCCTCAAGAAGTCATTGTCCATGTGGTGATAATGAATGTTATATTAATGGAGAAATTACTGAAAGATCAGATGAACAACGTAGACATGAAAATATTGATATGAATAACAGTGATTTATACAAGGGTAAAGTGTTTAATAGTGACAATGAAGCTTATAATTGCTATACAATTTTGCTAAATAAATTGGTTTCTCAGCTAAACGCGATCGCTACTTTGAAAGTACAGAAGGTCTTATGGGAATTTATAGGAGAGATTATGTATGTCATCGAGCCGGTAGCCCTCGTCCTCAGAAGGTTGCAGAAAAAGAGCGACAACGAGATCGTAAATCTTTTAGATACAATTGTGATGCTAAGATGTGTGTTGCTAAAGAAATCATTCATGGAGTCACTATTAGATGGTATATTTTGATAATGTCCACAACCATGAACTATTGAATGATAAGGAAGTGAAATTTCTTCAAGCTTATCGAAATATTGATATTATTGATCAAAAGAAGATTACACGCCTTGCAAAAGCTGGATGTTCAATAAGTTTGATCCGAAGAGTGCTTGAACTAGAAAAGGGTATAGATGTAGGCCAATTGCCTTTTACAGAAAAAGATATCAGGAATTTTATTCAATCCGAAAGTTCTACGAATATTGAATATGATGCTTTGGAGCTATTAAACATTTGCAAGAGTTTTAAAGACAAAGATGTTGATTTCCAATATGATTTCACCGTTGATGTCTGTCAAAAACTTGAAAATATCATTTCGGCATTTGGAGACTCCATTCGTGCTTATGAGCTTTTTGGAGATGTAGTTGTTTTTTATACTACTTATCGATTGAAATGTCATGACATGTCGGTGAGAGTTTGGGTTGGCGTGAACAACCATGGAAATACTATTTTCTTTGGTTGTGTGCTATTACGAAATGAGAAGGCATCTTCCTTTTTATGGCCATTAAAGGTAAATATCATTGTATTCTCAAAAAAAATTATTTTTTAAATTTTTTTTTATTGCTAATGTCTATTTATTTTATAGAGTTTCTTACGGCTTATGTGGAAAACATCCACAATCCATATTAAATGATTAAGATATTGGTTTAACATAAGCGATCGCTAATGAATTGCCTCTCACAAAACATGCCTTTTGTATATGGCATATTACATCCAAGTTCTCTACTTGGTTTTCTTTTGCCCTTGGTTCAAGGTATCTACAATTTAAATCTGAATTCCATCGCCATTATGAAATTGGTAGCATAAGAAAAATTTGAGTGTCAGTGGGACAAATTGATTACTAAATTTGATCTTGAATCAGATAGGCATATCAAATTGCTATATGCAAATCATGCATCATGGGCATTACCATACTTAAAAGGATATTTTTTTTGCTGGAATGACAACAACTGGACGCTCAGAATCTATTAATGTATATTTGAAAAAAAAATTACATGCAAGAAGTAGTTTAAAAGAATTTGTTGAGCAAGTTGGTACAACAATCATCATAAGAAACCATGGCAGTGAAGAGGCAACAATGCGACAAAAGTATTACAATCCTCAAATTAAGATATTCATGGCAATGGAGAAACATGCATCAAAAGTCCTCACACCTTTTGCCTTTAAGTTATTATAGGATGAGATACTACTCTCTGTTGAATATGGTTTATTTTCAAATAGTGATGGATCTTATATTGTGCGCTACTACATCAAAACAGATGGTGGACGTTTTGTTTATTGGAATCCACTAGAAGAGGTGGTTCAATGTTCTTGCCAAGAGTTTGAATTTTCAAGAATTTTGTGCAGGCATTCTATTCGAGCACTTAATGCTCATAATTATTTCACGTTACCAGAGAAGTACTTGTTGGCTAGATGGAGGCAAGAAAATTCATTGGTACTAAAATTTTCTCTTATGATGAATCTCAATAAGGATGATAATGAGTTCCAAAATCCTCAACTATAGTTAGAGATTTGACTCGTGAATCAGTAAAGACGAAATATCGTCTTGATTGTGCCAAAAGGGAATTAGAAAGAGTGTTGCAAGTTGTTCAATTTCTTCGTGAAAATGAGCACATCATTGATGAGGATGAACATGTTGATATTAGTCAATCTACAAAACATAGTTCTCCAGATAAAAATTATCATATTGAAAATCCCCAACAATCTCAAACAAAAGGAAGGAAAAAAGGAAAAAGGTTAATTGGTGGTGTTGAAGCTGCTAAAAAATAAGATATTGCCATGTTCCTAATTGTAGTGGAACTGGTCATGACTCAAGAAATTGTCCATTCAAAATAAAAGTAACTGAAATTCCAATATCTCAATCTCCCCACAAGTAAGAGTAGTTTCATTATATTTAATTCTTATTAAATTGCTAGATATTCATAATGTATATAAATTAAAATCAATTTTTTTTTTGTGTTGTAGGTTTCAAAATGGATGGACAAGGAAGCTATGAGGTGATTCAGTTGTTATGGAGTCCTTTTGCTCATTGAAAATAGTCAACGTAGATTGTCATTTTTAATAGATAGTACTACAAAAATCATAAATTACAACGACCCATTTTTTGATTATGGATAGAAACTTTTTTGGTAACTGAAAGAATTTGTTCTATATTTCTTAAAATGATTAAGATGACTACAAGACGAGGGAGACTTTAGGCCTAACCTCCAATACTTATAAAATTCATAAATAAACTACTAATTTCTACAGACAACAATATTAAAGGCGATTCTCCTCTCTATTTCAAAAATTACAAGTGCTATGAATATGAAAATTTGTAGAGCTTCTGTAGTATCAAATGTTTCAGCAGTCGCGCCCTCCACCTTCTAGTTTCATGCCTTGTACAATTATAAGCTTGTAAAACTTGAGACAATCAGTCCATAGATAAAAATAAGTTGCAACTTTAGAATCTTTGCAGATGTTGGAAAGAAAAATTTTAGTTTGTAAAACATAGTTCGTGAGAGCATATAACAGATCTTAGTGTCTTTGTAATAGACAATCACAACTTTAACAATATTCCTACATTGCAAATCATAATTAACATTGCAAATCTTAATTATTATTTATTTCATTAAGGCGAACAAGCGATCGAGTAGCAACTAAAATGAAAATAGAAGAGGTAATTCTTTGGCAATCAACAGTCATAAATAAATATGTGAATCCAGGTTCAATGGTTAGACAACCAGCACATATAAATCACAATAAATACTAAAAGCTACGTCAGGCTAGCAGAGGCTTCTCTCTGCACCTTTAACCCATCAATAAGGCATGCGAGCATGCTTATAATGTAAGTTTTCCGATGACCTCTAATATCAGTCTCATCCTTGACACCACCGAGGAAAATGCATACAAACTTTCTGCCCAGAGAAATTGAAATTGACGGCGCCAACAATGTCTTCCTAACCCCCTGGTGGACCAACAAAGTACAATACAAGGCCTCTTAGCAGATAAAAAACAAGAATTTTTTATATGGGATTCCACAACCAAGTAAGGAAACATAGGTAAGAAAATATTTGAGAGATTAAAGTGTTGCACCGATGATAGGCTATATTGTGTATTTTAGTCGTTTATTACACTCTAATTTCTTGTACTTTAATTGAGTTTGAGCTTTAACCGTTAGTATTTTGCACTAACGGTGTATTTTATGTCTTGTAGGAGTGATTTTGAGCTATATAGATGTTATGGAATAAATTCAAGTGATTTGGAGCTTTGAAGTCTGAGTATGTCACGACCCAAAATCCACTAAGTATCGTGGTGGCGCCGGACACTGCTGCCAGGCCAGCCAAGTCAAATATTAAATTAAATCTCGTTTAACACTTTTGAAATACAGGATTTTTCCTTTATTATTTAGAAATTTTAAATAATATATTTTCGAATCGAATTAAAAAGTTAAGCAATTAATACAATACTTCGAACCATCCCAGAACCCGGAGTCACAAGTGCATGAGCATCTACTGACAAGAGAAATAACATACAACATCCGTCCGGAATACAATGGACGGAAAGTAAATACAGTACAAAGGAAGGGACTACTCTAGCTGCGGCCGTCTCGAATGATGCAACTCACCTAGTCCCAG
>MU673909.1:0-20139 GCA_026770625.1 Nicotiana glauca | reverse complement strand
GGGGGGGGGGGGGGGGGTGATTAGAGATGGCATAGCAGATGATATGTGGACTAATTATCAAGTTTAATCATCTAGGAGAGAAAAAGTCAACAAAATTTTTCGTGTTTATTAATTTGATGTTGTTTGAAAGTAATTCTGTAGCTATTATTTGAATAAAAAATCTTATGTACTATGCATTTATTTTATTTTATAGCTCTTACAAATATTATGTCTGATAAAGTTTTCATTAAGTCGTATGAATATCTCTTAATTATGTAGTTATCAATATGCCGAAAAAGCCAAAGGCATTCTCAAGCGATACAACTCTTTCAGATAACACTTCTGTTTGTATTTGGTCAAATGTTATAGATGATTCCTTAATTGATGCATTCTATCATGAGCACATACTTGAAAACATGGTTGGTGGAACTTTTACTGCACACGCAATTGAAAATATAGTGAAACAGTTGCAATCAAAATTTTCAGATAAAGTTTTTACCAAGGAGAGAGTTCACAACCGAATGAGAGATATTAAAACAAAATTTAGCGATTGTTATGACACCTTTCAAAATGGGATGAGCGGGTTTGCATGGAATTTCAACACAAATATGTGCAATGCTGAATCTTAAGTATGGGATCAATTAATACATGTACATTTATTTGTAGTAGTTTTGTTCTTTATTTTCATCTTATAATGTTTATCTCATTTTCTTCATTATTATATTGTACCTTTTTGTGTAGGTTAAGCCTGAAGTTGTTGAATGAAGAAACAAGTTAATTTTAAAAATTATGATAAGTTAATTATGGAAGGGATAGAGCTAGTGGAAAGCAAGCTGAGACTGGAGCAGATATGGTAAGAAAGGGTGCTTATAATAATTTAAGAAAATAAAGTGATAGTTCATTGACTATTGATGAGGTAGATGGACTAATTTCCATAAATGCTGCCTCCTTGGAAAATATCGAGGAACATGGACAACATGAGCAATATCAATCAACTCAGGAAGCACGTAAATCAACTGCATATTCAGAGGTACCGACTTCTAGCAGGAATAAAAAATCTAAACAAGATCATCTTGAAGGCATAGTTGATATGTTGAGAGGTAGGATGAATAATTTGGCTAATGCAATTAATCGCCTTTCAAATATGCCACCTATTCCTGAGAGTGAGATATGGCAAATGGTACAAATGTTGAATTTAGAGCCTAGTATGTACATGAAAACTTATATATTTCTTTGCAAACATGTAGACTTGTGTCGCACACTGATTCGGTATCCACTGGAAGAGCAAATTTCTTTTACTGACCTTGATGTTGTCACATGGAAATTGAGTTAGACTAATGTTATTTATGCTTTAGCTATTGAGGATTTTATAGACGATATGAGTATTTCGATATGAATTTTATATGTCATGCTGCTAGAAAATTTTATTATATTATGCATTTTAAGTTATGGATTATTTGCCACATTAAAGGTCAAGAACTCACAGTCTGTTGTCTACTATGTTTTGATTGGGCTGCGAATTTTTTTTATTTGTATGAAACCAGTTTGGGGCTTTTGCTATTATGGTAGAATGATAATTCACTGTGAGGAAGATGGGGAGGTTAAATAAATAAATTATTTTTATGAATAATTCTTAATAAACATCATATTTAAAATAATTGAGGGTATTTTAGTAAACTTAGCAGTACAGTACAATACAATCAAACCAAATAATAAAGATGTTATTTAATAATAGCAAACGATATAATTTATACAAACTTTATATCCATCAAAACGATACAATACAATACAATACATTATAAAACGATGGGTAACAATGATCCAAACAGAGTGTAAGAGATAAAGTGCACAGACTATGGAGATCAGCACAAGCCCTAAATCTAATAGACTTGGGAAATGATTTCTACCTCATAAAGTTTAATTCACGAGAAACCTACAATAAAGCCCCACAACAAGCCCATGGTTCATTGGATAACAATACCTATCAATCAGACAATGGGAGCCAAAGTTCAATCTATATGAAGCAAAATCAATCACAACGACTATATGGACACGCCTGAAAGACCTACAACTAGATTTTATGACATAACCATTCTTAAAAATATTAGTCAAATGCTAGGAACACTTCTAAAAATCAACAACTTCACATCACAAATAACCAGAGGACGACATGCAAGACTATGCATCCTGGCCCCAATAGGTAGAACACTTCCAATATCATTGTTATTGGGAATCTATCTCTAGTAGATACATTATTAGGACACTAACCCTTTATGCACCCTATGTGGATGCTTAGGGCATAAACACAACCACAGGCAATCACGTCAAGAAATGGAGAAAGTACAAGTCAACCGGTATCTGAAGGGCCTTGGAGAATAGTTGTATACCCAAAGAGGAAAGACAAAGAACAGGTAAACACTCAAAACAAAATCCTAGTACCAAGTTCCAGTACTAGTGGTTATTGCAGGTGCAACATTGAGCTTTCAAAGTAAGAAAGTTCAAAAGGAAAAAATAAGCAAGGACGAGGGGTATCGAACCACTACCATCATCAAAGAGGAAAGATCTATGGTCAAAACTGACGGAGAAATACACAGCGGCACTGGAGTAGACACAAAATCTACAGTACCCAAGCACTCAGAAAATATGCACAGTATGCACAATACCACACGCATCATGTCGCCAATACACAACCACATAACTCGAATTCCAACCACGAAGTGGAGCCTATACAACCACAAAAGGAGCCCAAAATCACACTTGTCCGAAAGGGATCCATGTCAATGCATGATGTGTTATGTGACGAAACACCCACACACATTGGGAAAGACACTAAGAAAAAAATCTTCTACATCCTTTATGCACACACATAACCCTTTCTCTATACTATCAGATACACTAACTGACAACATCCTATACAAAACCTATGACAATACCAAAACATGTAATGACTACACCCCTCCAAACAATCCAATCACTATTGTGCCCCTACAATCCAAAAACAACATTTTCACCAAAAACAATCTTTCCACCAAATATCTTCCCAATAACTCCAACCCTATTACTAACTCACCTGAAATAAATGACCAAAAAATTATCCTCACGAACACAATTGATTCAACAAATATTTTAGCCCAAAAAAGGTAACCGGACTCACACCCTACTACTAAACAAGAGCGTTTAAATATATCCAACCGGGATATATACACCCACTCCATAAAACCCTCAATATTAGCTATTGTACATCCTCTCCCTCCCCCTCCCCCTCCTCCTTCTAGAGTAGGAATGATCGACATTAATAGTGCGTTAAATGCACGACAAGTACCTGTAATACCAAATTCATCCCTAGATGATTTTGTTTCAAACTGCTCAAGCGCCGGCAGGTCAAATCCCATCACCCCCATCAATATAATGAACCCCTACCAATATCTACCCACACCTTTTCTCCTCACAATCAACTTATTAACCATAGTCACACTCCAATCTAAACCAACCCACAACCAAACATAGAGCACTCTCGAACACAGAAATTGGAAAATACCTCTATCACCTCTCAGAAACAATATACACCGGAGCTACGGAGAACCAAGCATGAGAAATCTGGAAAACGATGCGCGCTACCAACAACCCCCCTTCCCAACTCATCATCTTCCCCGTAAAACGGACACTCAATACACTCAGTCACTCAAACTTTCTACCTTCAAACACCATTTCCTCCGATGGGTTCCAACTACCCTTTGAACGGATATTACAACCCCTACTTGTTCTCTCTAGCCTACGAAAACAACCTCTAACTACACCATCAACAGTACTACCATCGACCAATCCAAACTCCACCACCATAATAATAGGAGGAAGCACCACCACAACAACTCCCAAGGCACTGGAATTTTGACTACATGGTCCAACAAGTAACTCTACTGTTGGAGAACACGTCCACCTCTCACACTATGTCTCCGAAGGACTCCACTCAAATATGAGGATGCATCATGTGCACCAACTACTACAAGTCCAAGATATCGTAGCACTGGAACTCAACAATCAGATCTTGGACATGCAGGCAACAACAACTATACAACAAGCAGCTGAGCAGCCTCCGCGATGAAATACACCCCCACTATCCAACTCATAGAGCTCATCACCAACTATGGCACCCCGGCATGCTTCACCAAAACCACAGGAGGAAGAACATGTTGTACTACTCTTGCCACAGTTCCTATTGGAGGAGCTACGATGCTTGGAAACTCCACCACCACTACCTGGGACAACAGACATAGGTCTATTTTAGGCAAGCATCTTTGATCAAGTTCTCCAAAAGATCACAATAATGGAGCCTCTGATACTATCCCTGCCCTAAAACTCTGGAAAAAAATTCCTTATCAGTGTTCCTCCACCGATCATGAAGATGGGAATCAACATGAGGATCTCCCTCATTGACCCCTTATAGTATTCCATTGTGATGGTTCCAACACTGAGGAGCAAGCCCCCTACAAAAAGACCACAACTACCAACAAATGTCTCATGCTCTAAATCCCACAAGCAATCATCAAAAGAGATCAGCAAAAAACACACCCTTAATGAAGATACTACTATGGAATTGTAGAGGAACAAATGGAGTTGATTTCAAAAGGAATCTCAGAGCAGTCCTCTACAGAAACAATCCCAACATGGTCTGTCTCACTAAGACAAAAATAAAGGAAGCAACATATGAAGCACTAATGTAGGAGCTAGGGTTTGCCAATATACTACACGTTGATGAAGTAGGCTACTCAGGTGGGCTGATTATGTTGTGGAAGGATCATGAAGTGGTACGTGTGGACCCCATTGCAGTCACCAATCAGGAGATCTATGCAAATATTCAGGTAGGTTCCACTAGCCCACCCTGGATACTTTCTGTGGTTTATGCCAGTACTAGGGTTAATAATAGAAAAAAATTATAGGATAACCTAGAATAGATTTCTATAATCCACGCACTAGCTTAGGTTATGTGTGGGGATTTTAATGAAAGTACTTTAGCTTCGAATAAATTCGGGGGAAACCCTATTAATAACAATCGAGTAAATTCCCAACTAACTTGTCTCCAAAATATCAACATGGTCGATCTGGGGTACGGGCCCCAGATTCACCTGGTCAAACCTTAGGAATACTAGAAACAACCAAATCTTGGAAATACTAGATCGCTTCTATCCAAACCCATCATGTCTTAGCATTCACCCTGACTCCACTATAACATACCTCCCCCGTACCGACTCAAACCACTGTCTACTCCTATTATCACTATAAAAAAGAACGAAGCTTAATAATTTATTTAGGCTGGAAACCATGTGGTTCAACCATCTGGACTTTAATAATATTGTTAATTACCATTGGAACCAATCCTCCATATATCATATTGCCCTAAAAACTTTACCACCCACGTCAAAAATTGGAATATGTCTACTTTTGGGAATATTTTCACACAAAAAGGTCCGACTAGCAAGACTAGCAGGACTCCAAAATATGAATAATCCTAATAAGTGTTTATTTCATCAAAATCTAGAAAATAACCTTCGCGAACAATATAATTTAGTACTGAAAAATAAAAAAGATTTTTGGAAGTTAAAATCTGGAGTGCAATGGCTAAATGAGGGCGACACAAATAAAAAGTTCTTCCACACTTCTACTATCCAAAGGAGAAGACGTAATATGATACTAGGATTAAATGACTCAATAGTAATTGGACATACGATCACAACGAAATTACTCTATTATCCTAAACCACTAAAACACCATCTACTCATCTAAGTTTATGTCCAGCAACAATACATCTTACAAGCAATTTGAATACGCTTTATCTGAGGAGGATAGAATCCAACTATCAAAGCCCATATCGGATGAAAAAATTCATAGAACAATTATTTTTTTCAAACCCCTTAAGGCGCTTGGGCCGGATGGACTCCATCCAATATTCTTTCAGAAGCACTGGAATTCCACCGGATGCGTTGTAATCCAAATTTGAAAAGATGCTTTTGAATCTTATACATCCCAAATGAGATTAATACCACCTTTATCACACTAATCCCAAAGGTTAAAAACCCTAAATACACATCCCAATATAAACCAATAAGCCTGTGCAACACAATCTACAAAATGATTACCAGAATTATTATCAACAGGATTCGCCCATTCCTCCCAATCAATGCAGTTTCCTCCTAAGTCGAAGGGCGATTAGCAATGCAATTATAGTGCAAGAAGCAATCCACTCCTTCAAATGCATGTCATGACGAATGGGGCAACATGATGCTTAAACTAGACCTAGAAAAATTATTTGATAGACTAGAATGATCCTTCATATGCAAATCAATTTACAATATAGGGATCCCGACCAACCTAATAAAACTTATCATGAATTGTATCTCCACCTCCACCATCTCAATTATGATAAATGAAAAACCAACACAATTCTTTGAACAATCGCGAGGTGTTCGACAAGGAGACCCACTATCCCCTCTCCCCCTCCCCACATATTCATCATCTGCATGCAGTCTTTATCACACCTAATTGATCAAGCAACAATCAATGAAGACTAGACACCAGTCAAGATTAGTATATTGGGGTCGCCAGTCTCACACCTGCTTTGCAGACGACCTGATAGTATTCGCATGTGCTGATCTACATAATGCTAACTCTATTATTAATATATTCAAATCACTCTACCACCAATCATGGTAAAAAATTAATTTCTCAAAATTAAAAGTTTTCTTTTCCAAAAATATTCCGATTAACACACAAAATAGTCTTAAAAGTGCCCTAAATATTTGTAAGACTACTAACTTTGGTAAATACCTTGGATTCCACCTAACAAACCACTCCCATAATGGCAAAGAGTATCCATTCATAATTGACAAAATAAATAACAAGCTTTCGGGCTGGAAAGTAAAATCGCTCAATATGGCGGGTAGAACAACTCTCATACACTCAGTATTAGCCTCTATACCAAATTATTCCATGCAAAATAATTTACTACCAACTTTAACCAGGAACCACATAGACCATATCCAATGAAATTTTCTATGTGGTTCAACTCCGGAGAAAAGGAACGTACACCTTGCTAGCTGGGAGACCGTAACAATACCAAAGGAGGGCTGAGGCTTTATATAATCAATAAAAAGAATTAAGCAATGCTAGCACGTTACTATGGCGATTTCATAAGAGCAATCAATCCTTGTGGGTAAAAATTCTGCAAGCAAAATATGTTCAACATAGACGTGTAGGAACACACGAGGCTAAACATGCTGATTCATACATATGAAAAAGCATGACCAAAGCAAATGTACTATTCTGCACAGGTTCCTGGAACATAGAAGATGGAAAAAAATCAATATCGGGAACGACAACTGAATTCCTCATAATAACCGTTTGCGCAACTCAATACATGCGCCTCTACAATATATGGAGGAACAACAAATTGTTGATACCCAAATTTTTCTATATATATTTTAAATACTTTAAAATGGCATATATATGCATATATAAGCATGCACGAGGTTTTTATAATTTTTCTATAATTTTAAAGATTTTAAATTAATTTATTTCCTTCCCTTTTACTCGTAAAATCCCCAATAATTATCCCTCAAATTATTGTTGTGGTGATTTATTTATTTAAATTCTATATTTATGCCAAAATATGGTTAAAATATTTTTTTATGTATTTTTATAATTGCATTTTGTATTTTTAAAGCTAAATTAAATATAATTGTAATATTAGCGCTATTAATGTATAATTACATTTATATGCATAAAGTCGACCTTCTATATTTTTAAAATGTTGAAAATATATATTTAAATCCTTTTAGTATATGAAATTATTTTGTAGAAATTATTTACTATTTATTATAAATTATATAGGGGTAAATTGGCTATTTAAAATATAGCCAGATTGCATTTCAATCTTAGCCCCAATTTTAACCCAACCCCAGCCCAATTTCTAATTAAATACCCGACTCAAACCCTAAACCCGCCTACCCGACTCAGAACCAATTAAATCATGGCCGTTAATCTAAGAGATCAACGGCCCGTATTAACTCCTTCATTTTTAATCCTAAACGACTCTAACCCTAACTCATTCTCCCAAACCCACCGCCTCTGTATTCTCTCATCTCCTCTCCTCTCTCAGTAACTCAACCTAACCCTATCCCCTTTAACCGCTGACCTCTCTTCTCTGGTGATCTCCTATCAACTCCTAAGCCTCCAATAGCTCCTCTAATGCCATGCTTGCCTTCTCTAAGGTCTTCAAGGGCTCAGGGCTATACCGACTTATATCTGGGGTTTGTCACTTGTTTGTTCTTGGCTACAGTTGTGGACCACGAAGGGTGCCTAACACCTTCCCCTCGAGGTCATTTCGAGCCCTTACCCAAATCTCTAGTCATGCAAACCAATCCAAGAGTTAATCGCTCTAGGTGCCCTATGATAACTAGGGATTTTGACTCATTTTATACTCCTTCTTGCTCATTCTTTGATTAGAAATTTATACAAAATAGTCCCAAAAGGCTCATAAGTTGTGCTTGATTGTAGGTTTGATCAACAAAGTGACAAGATGTCGAAGATCAGCTCAAAAGGAGTAAAACTTGCACAACTGCCAAAGACAAGATAAGCTCAGGCAAAATAGGTCCAGTGCGGCCACACACCACTTTGTGCAGTCCGCACTAGGAGGTTCAAAAAGCAGGTATTCAGGCTAAAAATCAATGTGGTCGCACTAGATTTAGTGCGGTCCGCACTGGAGTCCATGCGGCTGCACTACCATTCTCTGCTGTGCGTAGAGCCAAGATTCAAAGAAATTGCAGTTGGAGCTTTCAAGCCAATGCGGTCCGCAGTCCATTTTGTGCAGACCACAGTAGAATTCACCGCGACCGTAGTCCATTCTGTGCGGTCCGTGGAGCCTGAGTTTAAAGAGTTGGATTTTGAAACCAAGAGTCCTAGTGCGGCCACAGTCCATTCTGTGCGGCCCGCACTAACCCCGCAGGGGCATTTTGTCCAGATTTTTTAGCTTAGTATAAATAGATCCTTTTTCCATTTTTAGGTTATCAGATATTGTAATAGCATAGTTGCGCTCGTGGGTCAACTTTTCTTAGCCAATTTGGGAAATTTTATTTACTTTGCAACATTAAACCTTTATTTTTATCTTAGTAATTAATTAATATGAGTTTATCTTCTTCTATTTCTTGTTGTTTGGTATTTGGGTCAATTTCATGGTTAATTGCTAAATTAGTTGTTGCAAACACTAGTTTGTGTTGAGTTGACTAGGGCTCTTCTTGAGAAAGAGAGCATAAGTCTCTGAAGTTGATCCAACAATGAATTGGGGCGTACTCAAGAAATTGATAGCCCCAATTAAAGGGTTAAACCTCGAGAGAGTAATGCCCGACTTGAACCCTAGTTGCTTGTGCAAATTTGCATACCTAATTGGTCTTGAGAAAGTCAATTGGGTAAAATCACTTGAACCACCGAGAGGTGTAGAGTGGGTAAAGTAGTACAATGGTTATGTCATACTCCCCAATCATGTCAATTATGCCTTAGTCTCAAGTACCCGTCAATTGACCACCTACGCGGATGTCACTACCTAGTGAACTTTAAACTATTTGAACAACCCATAGCATTTAACTCTTAGCTTAATTTACAATTTGTAGTTTGTTAAAAGTAGAATTATAAAGAAAACCCCAAAAATGATGAGAAGTGTAATTGCAAGCCTCAACTAAATAGATACTTGACTCCAATTCTAGCTCTCTGCGGATATCGATCCCGACCCAAAATTGGGTAAAAGCTATTGCGATCCTCTCTTGCTACTTATTAGTAGTGCGGGGTTGGCAGCGATCACTTTTTGGCGTCGTTGTCGGGGTGCTAACGGTTTTGGCTACTTTTTAGTTAGTTTTGAGTATTGTTCTTCTTTCCTTCTTTGTTTCTAACTTGTTTGTGTCAAAATTCAGGTACAACATGGCATTAAATGCTAATGACCCTCTTGGAAATGTGATTGCAGGGGAGGAGGTTGATGATAATGGAGAGGAGGAGGTGCCTCTTGTACCTCCTGGACAACAAAGAGGCCGCCAGGCCAATGTTAATGAAAATATTCCAGACCCTCCTCCGCCACCCCCAAGAGTGGCTCCCAAAGTATTACCGAACCAAGGATATGCAAGTGCTATTGTCCCACCCCGAATCCGGGTGGGAAATTTCTAGATAACCAACGTGATATTGACCTTACTTGAGCAGAGTGAGTATTTCACGGGCGCTGCAAATCAGAAATGCGTACAAATATCTCAAGGGGTTTGTTGATACATGTTGGGGAAGCAAGCAGACAAATGTGTCCGAGGATGCTCTTAGGTTGAGGCTTTTCCCATTTTCACTTCGGGGAAAGCACTAGATTGGCTCGAGAGACTTCCCAACCATTCCATCACAACTTGGGATGAGTTGACGGATAAGTTTATCGTTAAATGTTTCTCACCCGGGCATATGGCAGCACTTCGAGATGAGATATTGGCCTTCAAGCAAGAGCCCACAGAACCTTTGCATGAGATTTGGGAGAGGTATAGAACGATGGTGAAGGAATTACCCAATAATGACATGACCGAGGCCATGATCCAACAAACCTTCTACCGGGGCATTAATACAACAAATCAATACATAGTGAATCAATTGGCCGTGGGCAATTTTATGAAGTTTTCATGTAATGAGGTATGTGATATACTTGATGAAATAGCGGACACATCTTCAGCATGGCAGAGTAGAGCAAATGTGCCTCAAGGTGACCCCACGGTCATTAATTTGCATGAAGAATTGCATGATCACGGGCAAGCTATAGTTGAGCTTACTAATAATATGAACCAATTGGCTAAGGCGCGGTTGAAACAAGTTCAGAATCCTCGCCAAGTGAATGCCATGGAGGGTGTTAATATGCTTGTCAACAAGAGAAGGCAAAGGAGACAACAAAATCAAGGGAATTCTGAGCAATTTGATGATGATTGTGATGGGTTTCAAAATGATGGCTATGATGAACAAAGTGAAGAGGTTCAATATGTCAATAACTATCAAGGCCAACAGGGCAACTCTTCAAACCAACAATAGTGGAGACCTCAAGGCAATTGGGGCAATCAACAACAAAATAGTGGTAATTGGGGGAATAATAATCAAAACAACAACTGGGGAATCAGAACAACAATCAAGGCAACCAAGGGAATTGGAATGGTAATAATAACAATTGGGGCAACAATAACAATCAAGGTGGATGGCACAATGGGAACCAAGGAAACCGGGGGCAAGGCTTTCTAAGGCCCCCAATGCACCAACAACCGAACAATCCACCCCTTTCCATTCTCAAGGTCCTAGTTCTTCTCGCAATGATTTGGGTAGAATTGAAATTATGTTCGAACAGATGATGAAAAAGAATGCGTATTCGGATGCACAGTTGGCTTCCCACAATACCTCTATTCGAAACTTGGAGGTGCAATTAGGCCAAATCTCTCAGTCTTTAAACACTCGCCCCAAGGGTGCTCTACCAAGTGATACGCTAGTGAACACGAAGGATGGGAACAATCATGTTATGGCGGTTACAACAAGAAGTGGGAGAGGCGGTGATATGAATGCCTCTAAGCAAAAGCAAGTGTTGGGTGATGATGTTGAGTTGCAAGAAAAGGAAATCCCTTTGGTAGTTGAAGATGTGGTTGAGAACAATGTGAAAAATGAAGTGAGGATTGACATTAATGAGGCCGAGGTGGAAAATCAAGATGCCGTGAACCCGTCTATGGAACATGTGATTGACATGCCCGAGCTGGTTGTGCCCAAAGCTAAAGAACCTTTGCCTAGGCCACCTCCGCCTTATGCTTAAAGGCTTGCAAAGTAAAAGAGTGACAACCAATTCAAAAAGTTCATTGACATGATAAAAAGCCTTTCTATCAACGTGCCTTTGGTGGAGGCACTTAAACAAATGCCGAGATATGCCAAGTTTATGAAGGATTTGGTGACGAAGAAGCGGTCTATCGATTTTGAAACAATAAAAATGACTCACCAAGTCAGCACTATAGTACATTTAATGTCCCCGAAACTTGAAGACCCTGGAGCTTTCACCAACCCTTGCACTATCGGGAGTGTGGATTTTGCCAAGGCACTTTGTGATTTAGGAGCTAGTATAAATTTGATGCCGTATTCTGTCTTTAAGGCCTTGGGCATTGGGAAACCTAGGCCAACACCCACGAGGTTACAAATGGCGAATCGATCGATGAAGCGACCACTGGGCATTATTGATGATGTGCTTGTCCGGGTGGAAAAATTCATATTGCCGGCCCACTTTGTCATTTTGTAATGTGAAGTGGACTATGAAGTCCCAATCATTCTAGGGAGTCCTTTCCTTGCAACGAGGAAGGCATTGGTTGATGTTGAAGCTGGTGAGCTCACTTTCCGAGTGGGAGATGAAAAGGTCGTCTTTCATGTTTGCAAATCTATGAAGCAACCCAATAGCATCGAGGTGTGCTCATTTGTAGACCTTGTCACATATGTGATTGTGGATGACACCAGTGCTATGATCAACGTGGAGGATCCCCTTGAGGCCGTGCTATTAAATCTTCATGTCAATGATGATGCAAGCAGAGTGGAGTGCGTGAATGCCTTACATGGGATGGGCTCTTATTCCTATGAGCCTAGAAAATTGTCTTTGGAACTTGAAAATCGGAAAACTCCAACAACAAAACCATTAACTGAGGAGCAACCGATATTGCAGTTGAAACCACTTCCTCCACACCTCAGGTATGAGTTCTTAGGCTCAAGTTCTACCTTACCAATTATTCTCTCTTCTTGCCTTACTAACATGCAGGTTGATGCCACATTGGCGGTGCTTCAAAAGCGAAAAAGGGCAATTGGATGGACTTTAGCTGATATTTGAGGAATAAGCCCCGTATTCTGTATGCACAAGATAATTTTGGAGGATGCAAAACCGTCCTTGGAACATCAAAGGAGGTTGAACGAAGCAATGCAAGAAGTGGTGAAGAAAGAAGTGATAAAGTGGTTAGATGCTGGGGTTGTGTACCCTATTTCCGATAGCTCATGGACTTCTCCGGTGTAGTGTGTACCGAAAAAGGGTGGTATGACTGTGGTGACAAATGACAACAATTAACTTATTCCCACCTGGACAGTTACCGGATGAAGGGTATGTATGGACTACCGGAAGCTGAACAAGGTGACCCACAAGGATCACTTCCCGTTGCCATTCCTTGACCAAATGCTCGATCGCCTTGCGGGGCGTGCCTTTTATTGCTTTTTGGATGGATACTCGGGATATAATCAAATCTTAATCGCTCCGAAGGACAAGGAGAAGACCACCTTTACTTGTCCATATGGCACTTTCACTTTCTCTCGGATGCCGTTCGGGTTGTGTAATGCCCCGGTGACATTCCAATGATACATGATGGCTATTTTCACCGACATGGTGGAAGATATTTTGGAGGTCTTCATGGACGATTTTAGCGTGGTTGGTGCTTCATTTGAAGAGTGTTTGGAAAATCTGGATAGAGGTTTGGCCCGATGTGAAGACACAAATCTCGTACTTATGTCACGACCCGGATTTCCCCTCCCCCTCGGGAGTCGTGGTGCCGCCTACTCGTGGAAGCTAGGCAAGCCAAGAACGTTTGCAAACATTATCCTATCTCCATGTATACATGATTAAACCATTTAAATTATAGATGAATAAGCAATTAAAAGATGGCGATTAATAAAAGATAGCGGAAGTCTGAACTAAATATAGCAACAACGTCTAAAACATCAATACAATTCTCTACCCAACACCTGGTGTCACAAAATCTCATGGACCATCTAACAATGCTAAATACAAAGTCTAAAACAACATGATAAAACTCTATCTCGGTACAAGGGAAACAGGGCAGAAAAAGGTAGAAGAGATGCCAGGCCTGCGGACGCCTACAGGACTACCTAGGAAATCTCATGGACTGAAGGACTACTCCCTGGCTACTGCTGCGCACCGTAAGCTACTCCGACACCTGGATCTGTGCAAAAGATCATAGAGTGTAGCATCAACACAACCGACCCCATGTGCTGGTAAGTGTCTGGCCTAACCCCGGCGAGGTAGTGACGAGGCTAGGACCAGACTCCAGATAAACCTGTGCATATATATATATATATATATATATATATATATATATATATATATATATATATATATATACACACACACACACAACAGAGGAACAACAGAAATAAGCAATTAAAGTTGGGGAAGGGAACATGCCTCAGGGGCAACAGTTAGGAGTAAAGCATCAGGAATGATAGAGCATATACCTACAGTTTAGCCTCTAACACCAAATAAAGAAATAAGACAACTTTCATATTCAACTCATCTTGTTGCAGGCGTGCAAATCGATCCCATTTCTCAATATCTCGTGGTAGGCGTACCACCCGCTCCTATTTCATCAATAACTTATGGTAGGTGTACCACCCGCTCCTATTACAATATCACTCGTGGTAGGCGTACCGCCCGCTCCCATTTCAATATCACTTATGGTAGGCGTATCACCCGCTCCCATTTCAATATTACTTGTGGTAGACGTACCACCCGCTCCCATTACTTCCAGCACAACACACAACACAATCCTGATAAGGGAACAAGCAAAATAATAACTTTCCGGTAAGGGAAACAATAACAACAAGTCCAACATCTCGGCAAGGGAGAGTCATCTACAACAAATCCTATTCAACTTCTACTTGACACAACTAATACCTGTGAGCATGTGATTTTTGCCTCGCTTGAAATATTCCTATAGAATACATAAAATTAGGATTTTTTCTTTTATTATTTAATTTTTAGGAGTTAGTCGCGTGTTTTTGTGTTTGTTTGCATTTTTGTGTGCATCTTTAGTTAGTATAACACATAAGAAAATACAAAAAAAAATATAGTATTTTTGTATTTAGAATTCAATTTTATATTTTTAGTTTTATTAGTTAATTAATATTACCAAAAACAAGAGAAAATAATGGAAAATAGTCTTTTTACATTTTTATTTAGTTTTCTTTTTAAATTGGGATTTAGTTAATTTTAGATAAAATAATTAGTTAGTTTTCGATTTAAATCAGGTTTTTATTTTTATTGTCAACAAAATCTAAAAAAACTAAAAAAATATAGAAAAAGAAAGGAAATGAAAAACTAAGAAAAATAGGGTCTTGATAAAAGACCAATTTTTGTGCCAATTTCGACCCTAGCCCAAGCCAAATTCCCCCCAAAACCTGCTTCAATTCAGCCCAAACCCATAGCCAACCCGGTCCAAACCCCCTTTCTCATAAAACGACGCTGTTTTGGTATCCAGTTAATCCTAGCCGTCTAGGTTTGCTTGATCGAACGGTTGAGAAGTTACCCTTCATTTAATATAAAAATGTGAGATAGACCACCTACCCCTCAATCATCTCTCAGAATCCCTAATGCACGCCGGCGTAACGCCACCGGCTTCCACCGTACGCCGCCGGCCAGAAATCGCCTTCGCCGGCGGAGAATCTCCAATGGCTCCCAAATTTACACTCCGTGTTCCTCTCCTTCTCCCCTTTCATTATCCACGTCCAGTTTCCTTCAAATATCACCCGAATCCCTCGAATATCCAAAACCCTAAACGCCGTCGCCGTCGTGGACGGCGGCGCCACCCCCAAACCACATCAAAATTGCACCCCATAACCTTCTCACCCTCCTCTACCTAAATCCCAAATCAATTTCCCCCAAATCTAGTCGTAATCCCCCAAATTTTAGATCTAAGGGTTTGTTCGAGACTAGGATAAATTTTTAAAAGGGCTTACCAGTGTTGATTTGAGTTCCAAAATAAGGTTATGTGCTTGTCCTTGGCAAGAACAAGAATATAGCATTATTTGGGCACTCGATTCAAAGTCAGTCGATCTAAGGCCAAAATTAGTAAGTTTTTCCTTCTTATTTTATTTAGTTCGTTTGTTGATTCTGTCTTATTTTTTATTTTTGGTTTAATTTTTGTTTTGTTAATTTTGTTTTGATTTTCTGTTGGTTTAATTCAGTGTTTGGTTCTATTAATATAGGCTTTAAATCTTTAATTTTCATTTCCCATTGATTAGTCTAGTTAGATAACTCAGTAAGTATATCTCATGTTTGTTGATTCTGGTTTGAGCTTTGATTTCCTTCTTCCTATTTATATTAATTCTTTGCAGCTTCACTTTGTTTTAATTTTAGTTTGATTGGTATCAGAATTAATTCCGGTTGTTCAAGTTTAATTCTAATTAGTTTTGATTTTTGATATTTAAAATAGGATAATTAGACTATTAGTTCAATTTTAGTTTTTTTAGTATAATTGAATTTGTTTGAATAATCCAGCATTTGTTGTTTAACTGTGGTCAGTTTTGACCAAAGTTAACAAGGCTGGAGATTAGTCATCATAGTCTAGTAATTTTAGGATTAATTAGGGTAGTATAGGTACTTCAAAATATAGGATAGTGCAGTAACTGAAATTGGAAACCCCTAGAACTTTCTAGATGGGGTTCCAATTAGAATTTCAGGAACTTAGTAGTGTAACTTGGGAAACAAGCCAATAAATAAGGAACTAAATAGTTAAAAAAAAACTGAAAATAAAAGAGGGACTTAGGGGTAAAGTAGAATTCTGGAGGCAGCCCTAGTTTTGCCTATAAAAGGCATGCCCTCTGCCTTATTTCACAAGTTTGGAGATCTGAAAATTCAAAAAATAAGTTTCTAGAAGCCTAGTCAGATCAAATATTAAAAAAATCCAAAAATAAAAAATAGCCTTAGAAATACTACAAAGTCCTGAAGCTTTCAGGCAGCCAAAACTCAAAAAAATACTATTCCATTAAAGTTTTATTAGGATAATTCTGTGCTCCAGCTGTCACACCTCCTTCTTGCGCGCCTACCCCGAGGGATAAATGTACAAAGGGAGTTTTTCCATTTAAAGTGACATTATTCGAAATGGGATTATTTATGTATTTCAGAGTCGCCACTTGGAATAAATTATGGTGTCCCAAGTCACCGATTTATTTAAATCCCAAATCGAGGAAATTTTTGACTTTTCAAATGAAGTCTGCGAACCAGAAATTCTAAGTAAGGAATTCTGTTGACCCGAGGGAAGGTGTTAGGCACCCCCGGGTCCCTTGGTTCTAGCACGGTCGCTTAAATTATTGTAATGGCTAAATATCTGATTTTAATACATGTTATCCTATAGTGCAATTTTAAGATCATTTATCGCTTTATTATTATTATTATTATTATTATTTATGAGAATTGCGACGTCAGATACATCTCGAACCACGTCACATCAATGTACCCGTGGCTATTGACATATTTCAACTTTGTCGAGATTTGGATTTGGGTCACATAAATGTGCACCCGAGTTTAGGAAAGTAAATTATTAAAAACGCGCCTAAAGAGACTAACGCATTATTATATTTTGGGAAGGCCGTGAAATTCGCTAAACAGCCCGTCCCGAAAACTAAGTATTTTAATATATACAAATATAAGGACCCCGCAACTTGTATGTTTTATTTGGTGAGGCTCGTCTCACTTATTTTATTTAAGGTTCATCTTAAAATAAACAATGATATTCTACATTGTTTGTCTCTAAAAGGAGGCCTAATTAATTAACATGCTTGAAAAGGCTTCGACTTATCAGTTATTAGGTTAAAACAAATGCAAAACGAAAAAAATTATACTCGAAATAAAAAAATAGTCACAAGCCTTGTAAATAGGCTAATCCATTAACCAAACAAATCCGAGATTTAACTATCTAAATACTTGATATTGGTACAAGGGCGTTAACCATTTTACAAAGAATAAAATTACCAAATAAAACTCTTACTTTAGGATTTTTATCACGACTACAAGGTTATCTCTATATGGCCAAATCACTTTCCCATTTTTTCCTTAGTTCAAGATGCTTATTCAACCTTAACAAATTTATATGTGCCTGCAACTATAAAACTCTAGTTATACCTTCTACCTAATTAAGAGATAAACTCAACTGATTAGTTATTTCAATTCGAAGCCTTCAACCTATGGAATCTCGCATCTATTCGAAACAGTCAGGCCAAATGTTGTTTATACATGGAGTAAGATGATAAACGAACTTTCGAAAGCTTTTCCCAAGTTTCTAAATCATTTCTTTTTGAACAACCTTGTATAATAACTGACAGACATCAACTGAAACTAATCCATTCATTACATTAGGTTATTCATTAAATAGGTTACTACTTGTTCTTAACAGAAGAGAAAGAAAAACTGCTTCACATTTAACAATGCAGTCCAATTATTACAAAAATCCAACAAGAACATACACACATTCATGACTTAAGTGCATTACTACATGACTTAGGAATACAACTTAGTTTAATATGCTTCAAAATCTTCATATAATCATTCTATGTGACTTCAGCTTACAATTGCCAAGGGTATAGCTGTGTACCTGGAAGATTGAATTATAACAGGAAGAGGAGTAAGATCAGCAGCAGCAGTAATAGGAGCAGCAATACGATAGTAGGATCAAATGCAGTTCACACAAACTGACAGCCCGGGAATAATAGTAAAACCAAACAGCAACAGCAATACCAAACCAGAAACACACTCAAATAAAGTGTGGAGTAATAGCCAATCACTCAAATAAACCCAGTTGAACTTAAACCAATAGTGGACCAACAGCTCTTAGAAGAAGTTCCAAATAATCGAAATTGAGAGGGAAGATCAAAATCAACTTTTTCTTTTAAAACTTGAAACTGAACCCAGAATTCAATGAAACAGAGTTTTCAACTTATACTCTCAAATGCTTAGTCTGTTTCCAGCTCTCCAAGAAGCTCTCCACTAAATGCCTTAGCTCTCTATTTCTCTAATGCTAAAAGACTGATTTCTCTTCAGTTTCAGATGTTTTTTTTTGTTTACTTCTGTGTATGCGTGTCTATCTGTATCCCTTCTTCAGAAAATATTTTTTTCTTTTATATACCCTCTCAAGCTCTCTTTTTCTCCTGATTTTTAGGTCACTAATGGACAATAAACTAACTTGTTTTAGGCCGTAGAATCAGAAAGTGTTGTCTCCACTACCAGTTGTCTTTTACTGTTTTAATTCCACTTATCTTTGCTTATTCAATCCACTAATAGACCTTAATTGTTTAGCAGCCTTTAAACAAACTATTCAAGTGGTTTAGAAACCCAAAACACCCCTGAAAATACTGCATTCACTACCTATTGGCCATAACCAATTCACCTAATGAGGAGAACTTAGCTAATTCCTAACAACTGAATAATCTGACTCCTAATTCAACTGGACAGATCACAAAGCTTCAGTAAAAAAACAAATAGATCTCCTGATAACTAGACAAGCAAACACAACGTATGAGTTCACAACAAAGGAAAACAAACATCACCTTAATATCCTACAGAATTTCAACAGAATATTGAGGCTGAAATGGAATCGAAATCACATTGGTACAGGGATTAAACTAATTACAATTCTAAGTCCAACCTATACAAAAATGCATGATCACTGTCAGTATTGACAACGAGCCCTGACTGAGTGTCTAAGGATCTGTACATATAACACTCGATACTNTATAACATATGTCATTAATTTACAGAAGAAAACTGACCGAGTAAATGGTCGGATGGAGAAGGAAGAAAATAATGGATAAAAGACGAATTACAACGACCTTAATTCAGGAAAACAAATAAACGATTGAATTACTCAAACGATCATTGGAGCGTTTAATCTAAATAGAATCACAAGAAGAGGCAAAATATTTACTGGATTTAACTTACTAAAAACCTAAAAAAAACCGACTAATTACAACTTAACATAGAAAAGCAAACATACCAAAAAAAGGAAAAGAAGAAGCTAGGAAGAACTCACTGTTCTTTTTTCGGATCCCACCAACATGCCTTTTCGAATTTGTGTTCCAGTTAGTATTATACATGTATTTCGTAAGAAATAGGCCTATAATACTAACTAGAACCCATTCGACCCTGAGATCTTTGACACAGTCCTGAGCCGTCGAACCCTAGATTCGTCATTCGACGAGTTTTACTTGGATTCGAATCAATTTGGTTGGTGATTAACAACAAGGAAGGTCGGGTGGGTATCTGGTGTGAGTTTGGGGTGGATTGGTCGACCTAGGGTTTTTTGCTCGAATCTTCGA